>JBBPCS010003557.1:0-12169 GCA_037974645.1 Hollardia meadi
TTACACACCTTGTCTGCCTATAATAATAATCTTTAACTGTCAGAACCTGTGCAACACTTGCAAAACAGTCTGAAGTACACACACCCCACTGAAAAGGGCCGTTGACATTGCAGCACCACGTGTTGAGAGTGTGCGGACCACAGAGGGAGGGTCACATCCTGCCTGCTCATAGGCCCAAGAGATAGGCTCACATAACCATAAAGCCCGACCGCAGTAATCCAAGTCTCTGGAAGGCCTGCGATCCCAAATTGATTTGATTTCCCAAAATGCTTTGATGTTATTTACACTCTTTTTATGCCGAAATCTTCACTGCAGGGGTGCGCACTAATGCTTTCACTGCTACTTAACAAAGGGTGTAAATAATGTCTTTTCAAATCAATTTGGGATCTTGAGGCTTCTGGGGAGACTTGGATTACGTAGGACAATCTGTATTGAGCCATTTATTGTTTTTTCTATTGTTTTCTCTTTTATGTCCCCATCTAATTCGGCTGTTTAGGAAAATGTTGCAACACTTTGAAGCTCGAGAAATGAAACTGTTACTTAAGTCTGGAGAGATTTGGGAGGGTTTTGATGTGATCCCTTAAAATCGATCTGGCCATGGTTCAGTGGCACAATAGCTTAGATAAACTGAAAAACAAACCATTATGTATAACAAAAGAGAATAAGCATATATTTTTATGTAAGATTTTATTTATTTATTTAGGAAATTACAGTTTGTTCTTTGCCTAGGAAAATGAGTGTTTTGTCATTCTTTTTTCATCTAAAAATATATGAAACAGTTTTCCATAAGCCTGTGGATTGTTATGTTTCATGATGTGTCTATAAAAAGTGTATCATGAGTAAAGGACTATGTAAATCTCTTTAAAGTCTAAGCGCATGTGATTCACTTCCTGTGCATGCAAATGTGTGAAAATGGTTCACCTCACATTGCTTTTGCTATTATTTATGATAATTTAAAAGAAAAGACATAAACAGGCTTTTGATAATGCATAAAAACAGTCAGAAACCTTTATGAATTTCACATATAAAAATGTTTGTCATTAGAAAATCCACGTATATTTAAATTTATATTACACATTAATGCATTGTGCAAGGTATGTTGTGAATTCATTACGTTTACTTCAAACATTTCAGAATTATGCACTTGGATGGTTTATATATTTACATGATATGCATGTGCCCACATTGCATAAAATGCTCATCAAGTTGTTAGGTGAGGGAAAAGAATTGCAAGCTCTGGTATTACTGTTCATCTGTATAGGTTTTTTTTACCTAATCAATTCCTTTTTTTGGTTTTTGAAGTAAGTTTGAAAATGCTTACTTAGCATTTCAGAAGTTAAAATGTACCAATACTGTGTTTTTTAAGCGCAATGCATGTAATCAATTGCTATCAATCAATCCTCCTTATTCTTTAGAAAATACAAAAAAAATTGATAAAAGTAAATTTGCATATACTTGCCAGACATGTCTAACCCAAAGTACCTGAAACTAATTCTGCCTCTTTTGCAATAAAATGATAATAATCTAAAATAAATGATGCCGCGTAGAAAAATGTGCTATAAAACTAAAGCAATTTTTATCCAGATGTGAGAAGAGCACAAGTTTGTATCCATGAAACAAAATTTCTAAATGAAAATAGGCCAACCCAGAAAGGGAATTGGGCTTAGTTCAATATTTTAGGAAGTAGTTTTCTTGCCAAGAGTTAAATAAGATTGATACCACTCTCATATCTATCCATTCAATCCAGTAGCTGGTTGTCCTATAACAGCACAAAGTCTGGAAAAAGTCTGGTTCAGTCCAAAGATAATTAAATTGGCCTACCAGCACTTCTAAAAGCTCACTTATTAACACATTGTATCTCGTTTGTTTAATACACAAAAACACAAGTGTAAATCCTTTTTTTTTTACGGTTACGGTTTAGTTCAGATTAACCAAACAAAATATGATGTCTTAGAGAGGTTTAGAGGTGCTCTGAGGAAGATTTTTTTTTTGTGGCATCCATCTTCTCATCTTACTCCTGACAGGAAAGTGAATAAACAAAAATTGATATACTTTCAGCTTCATGGTGTCAGTATTGCCTGTCACTTATAAAGTTATCTCACATGAACGTTGCATCAGGATCCACAGACACACCGTCATACTGCACATCTCAGTGCAACTCCAGGATCAATACAGGGAAAGAGGATGGGTCTTAAATTACACAGCCAACTGACAGGAAACTCTCCCCTGAGTCCAACGAGACACCACTCATGTCACCAGGAGTTAGGATCAAAAGATAAAGATGATTTTTTTGTTTTCGATGTAATTTTTGGGAATTACTGACAGCCCACTCACGATAAAGACAGTTAGATGAAGCTATTTAAGACAAGGTTTATCCCTTTTGTTTTATTTCCAATTTCATTAAATGTCACACCGGATCTTTGTGTCTTAAAAAACATCTCTTTTGTTATTTCATTATTTATGAAAATCCACTCTCAATCATTCGACTTAACGTCACCAAACTATTCTAAATTGAATTCAATATTCTTTTTATTTGCACAGTGCTTTGAGTCATTTCTTTACCTAATTCTTGTTTCACTCCTCCCATGGCTGCATTTTACTTCAGCCTCTTTCTACGCTTTCACTTTTGTAATCCTCCCATTTTCTAATTACCATGTGTGCACTATTTATGTGCTCATGTAATCTTAATGAAGTCCTGAGATAGGGACACTTCACAGGGCGCTTCCTGCGAAAGGGCACAGATCATGTGTGTGTGATTGGATTACTGACTGCCTGGTGCTAATGTTTAACCATAGCAAAGGATTACCCTCTCACTCTCTTTGTCTCACACGCATACACACCCACTCGCTCTCTCTCTCTCTCTCTCTCGACCCACGTGTGCGTGTTCGGATTTATTTGAGAATGGACTTTGTGCCACCTGACATTCATTTGAGACATCACGTAAATTTGAACTAAACCACTCAGCATGATACAAAATCTGAATGTTGAGTTCTGCATGCATCTCGTTCCACTGGGCATTTCACTGACTTTTTTCTTCCAATTTATGACTATGATGCATTTGTTTAGGGTAGCCTTTATTACACACATTAGCTGTAAATGAAGTTGAAAACAAAATGACAATTTATGAGAGTGATGGGCATAGGAGAAGGTTGTGGTAGATGAATGGGCCAAACACAGGACATTCACTCAGTAGATTAGGGTTCGTGTCCCGTGTGAAACCAAACGATCACTTATTTGGGGACCGGGCAGCTGACTTTGTGTGAAGATAGTCCTGATGGTGGCGCTACAGCAAACGTCTAAAGTTTAAAACTTTGAAATTCATAACAAATCAACCGTACATGGTATCCGACTTTGCAACTTTCACCAAAATGTATTGTGCCTGATTGAGCAAAAACTTTCGTACACTTTGAGCTGGCAGGAATTATGAAGTCCATCACTCTGTTTTTCTCAAAAGCTGTAAAACACTTTAAACCTATCTCCTCCTATAGTTTTTGTTCAATTGAAGCAAAACTGGCTACACAGCATCTTCAGACTGTCCTCCAAAAATGATCCTGCCAGATTTTTGAAATATCAAAAATTGAGCCCACAGTGCATCAAAATGTTTGATGGTAAACAGTAAGCAGATACAGCAAATTCTCGCTGAATAAATCTCCAATCTTCATACAAAATAATTGAAAAAAGTTTGCTATCATGGTAGATGAAGAGTGATAAATTTCAGAATTTTATCTCAAAAAATTTATTTTTGACAACATTTTGAATGTCACCCTCATGTAAACAATTGCATCTTTAAACATTTCTCACATATGGAGCAATCAATCTTTTTAAAAATAAATTACAGACACATCTTTGTTTTCTAGATGAAGTACACAAATTCTCAGAATTTTGTCTTGATTACTGAATTATTTTTTTTTACACTAGTTTAAAAATTAGTTCATCATGTTCATCAACTTGTTTATCGTGTTTTAGATGTGACGCCCTGCGCTGCTTGTTTTAGATGGTTCTCTGCTCCCACACACCTGATTCAAATGATCATCTCGTCATTAAGCCTGATAATGAGCCATTCATTAGAATCAGGTGTGTTGGAGCGGAGAACCGTCTGAAACATGCAGCGCAGGGCGTCCCCAGGAACAGGACTGAGAAACACTGGATTAGAGACACATGATTTTGTCATTTATTAAGTTTTAAATTATTATGCTCTGGGCTTTTGTGCTGACAGGCCATTGTGTATTTGTCGTGTGTGAAGCTGCTTCATAATCCTCATGTTCATAATCTTGGAGTTGTATGGACCTGGTAAGCTGCAAATGCATTGCCCTTCTTGGGATCAATAAACTTGTCTGAATCTAATTCCTTCCATCTCATGATCACAATATGCCCTTGGTGTCTAAGGTTGTGAGTTAACCGCTTAGTTTAGTCCTTGGCTACTTTTTTTCACCAGTTACTCAACAGCTGCACAGAAAAAGTGTTGTACTGTTGTACCTACTCCCAACTGCAGAAGGTGAGCAGCACTGGGCTTAGTGATAAGTCAGTTGGAATAATTGAAGGGGGTCAGTGGGAATTTCATTTTTATTATTTATGAAAAAAAAAATTTATGAAACCCTTTTCAATTATAAGAATTAAAACCCTAATCATGTTTCCACATAATGATTACTACACCCTGAGGTGGAAAATAATTCATTACTCTCCATTGACTTTGTATTGCATAAAGGTGCCCACTTGTCATTTCTGTCTGCTAGAAACAACAGAAAAATGGCTAAAAGAGGTGGGATGCCGTACCAACAGGGTAAAGAACCCCGAACTATGTGTTTTTCAAAGCTGCCAGTCTTTCAGAGGACAAAAAAATTGTACTAAATAATTCGAAATGATACTTTGACCTCTAGTGGAGCTTTTACTTTCACAGGTACTTGTACTTCTTCTTGAGTATGGATATTGTGTACTCCGCAACCACCACTGATCGCTGGTCCACTTGCACTGGTGCAGTCGTCGTACAGCACTTGGTGGTTTATGGGAATAGTACAGCACGCATTTCAGCCCATAAGGATGGTGTACTGGTGGGTGGTGTTTGACTGATTGTGGGGGACCGGTCTGGGTCACAAATGCCAGGGCCAATTCTTTGTCCCTGCTTGATGGCAGGGCTGATCAGTACCACGTTGTCAAAGTATTGCCCCTTGGCTTGCCTTACTGTTTAAAAAAAGTGTTGGCTGTGAGCCAGCTAAAGTCGAGTTTATTACCTTGGTGGAGGTCTAAACTCTTTCCTGTTATTCATAAGCATCCTAGCTGGGAAAACATGTTCAACTCAGGATTTGTATTAAATATATTTTTGTTGGCCAAGGATTACTGCATTAATATTTATGTTATTTTACTTGGCCACAAACCTCTGGTCCGATATCTTTATTTGATATGTTCATAAGAAATACAGTATTCATGGTGTTGTGCAATGGTTCTGAAGGGAATTTCGATATCAGAGAGGTCATGTGAATAAACCATTTGTCTATAAAATCTCATTGTATTCAATATTGTTTGAAATATGTTCTGTTTCAATTATTTGTAGTCACAGGACAAGCACAGACATTCAGTCTCCGAGATACTTTATCTCATAGGAGTGCCAAACTTTTTCCCTTGGAGGGTCAGAACCGAAAATTAGTTGTGGGGGGAAAAAAAGCATTCCCCTATTGTATTATATTGTGTTAAGATGCAAAATGGTACTAGGATCCCAAGTTTCCTAACTGACTGAATTCCTGTGCAATGTGTCACTCTGGCCACCATGCTCAGATTATGAAAAATAATGAATAATTGGGGATCCTACATATTTAAAGAGCATTTTGAACTCATTTTAAATTGTTTTTTTGCTCGAAACATCTGGTGGGCCAAGTCGAACCTGATAGTGGGCCCACTTTGGGCAGCCCTGTCATAAACAGTTCAACATCTCACATCTGAACACTTCTCTGATGTCACAGACATGCTTTGATGCTCTGGGTGATCATAAATTCTACAAGAAACATAAGCTGACTCACGGGTTGCATGAGACTTAGACCTGGAGTCACCTCATGTAAAGAAAAGCAGCAGTTTGCTTACAATAATAAACACGACACACACATGCTTATACACAGATGGAGACACATATGCACACGAAGTTGACTACTACACGCTGGTTCACGTTTCCTGACCTATCCTCAAAGCTTTTTGCTCACGTTAGTCCTTGTTTATCTCACCTTTCTTCTAGGTCACTATCCTTTTGGCTTTCATTTCACCTCTGTTCTTTCGTTTTATTCTTTTCTTTCATCCTCCTCTGCCTGTTGTACTTCTCCCCTTCCTCTTTCTGACTCAATCGAGTTGGTAATTAAAATGCTCAAAGTAAATTGGGCAAATTATTGCACAGCATACCATGTACACACAAAGCTGGGGCCACAATCAAGAGTGCAGATCCTCATAATGAATCATTTATGCTCTTTTACAGGAGCGAAGAACAATCCAAGGCATTAACAAGCAGCTACATATCTACACGCACATACACATGCACACAGCCTTTTTTTTTATTGCTGACATGCAGCCTAGAGCGCTTCAGTGTCCAGGTGTTTCAAGGCCCCTGAAGGTGTTGACAGGAAAAGAATCTGTCCATCAGCGGGTGGTGGTATCCAAGCAGGCGGCAGCAGCCAGCCCCGGAGTCAGAGGTTGCATGTTTGATGTCACCTCCAGAGTAGAGGTCGCAAGTCTGCTGAGGCCTCACACTGCCAGAGCCTCTATCTCGACATGCAAGTCATTAAGAAAAGAATGTAACTTTGAAAGCTAGTGGGTCTTGGTTGCTACTGTAAATGTTCAAGAAAAGCAAACTGCACGCATGCCTCACTTTGGAACATCAAGCCCAATCTTAAATACACTGCATTCTCTTTTTCTTTCCCTCTAAAACGCACACAGACCTACACACAAAGTAAACCTGAGCATGTGTGTATACAGTACAGCCGGAGACATTCCAACTCTGACTGGTAAGCCAGAAACCCTGACGGAATGAGCACAACACACTGACGGTTGGTGGTGATTTAAGCTGTTGAATAATTAGGACCACTTCTTTGGCTGCCCCATTTCTCTTTGCTATATATTCAGCATCATTTAGAGCAAATAAGCTAATGATTCTAAAGCATCAACATTTGTGCAAAATATATCATCATCGTGCATTTTTCCTCTTCTTTCATCTCTCTCGATCTTTCTCTCACTCTGCTTTCAGACAGGCAGCAAATATCACCATGAGACCTCTGATAAAAATTGTGTTAAAAAAAGTGTTAAATGACGCCGCGTGCACACACACACACACACACACACACACAGACATGCTATGTGCGTAAAATGCACATACAATAACAAAATGCCTAAAATGAGCCCTTGTTGAGCAATGTTTATTTTCCTTTTTCCCCCCTGTGTGTGATTTTTATGGGTGTTAAGACTGCCATGGAGAAGAGAGGAGAAAAGACCAGAAGAGAGCAAAGCAGATGGACTATAAGTTCTTGTAACAACCCTGTCGCCTAGAAGTTACGCTAATGGACAACTGATTTGCAACAGCAAATATGTTTATGAAGGGCACGTAATCGCTGCCTGATTATATTCAAAGATAATGTTTATTTGACTCAAAAAAACACTCTATGCCACACCGGACTCGCAAGGAGGTGGATGTGGTGGACGGTGGAAGTCCAACACGCACGACCCTGACACCAGGAACCAACTTCGACTCCAGACTCCGGTCTGTGGTTATGTTTAAGCATCAAAAGCACTTTGGTTAAGGTTAGGGAAAGATCTTGTTTTTGGTTAAATGTTTCGTAAAACAATTGATCGGCATTACGCTTCCTTTATAAAAGTATTTGCTGTTGCAAAGTAGTTTACATAAATGTAATTTCCAGGAGAGAGGGCTTGTTATAAAAGAATGTACAATACGACAAAAAGTTAATGTTTTTATGACAATTCCTGCAGCTACCTATGGTTCACTCTACATTTCTCAACACATTGTGCTTGTTAGAACTCGAATCGAATTAGAAATCTCACCGTTCTTCTGAATCATAAAGAATCTCATGTTCAAGCAAATCACTGTAATGGAAAAAAAAAAAAAGCCACACACATGTTTATAGTTACGCTACACAGAGTGAATGAACATGCAGGAGGAATTCTTTTACCACTTCAAGGCCCCAAGAAAGGCAAGGTACAGGAATGAATTTTGACTGCATTACAAGCAATCTCTAAACTCTGATGAATGTTATATTGATCTGTAAAAAGGTGTTTAACAATAAGTAAAAGGAAAGGGGGGGAGAGTGAGAGCTGTCAGTACACGAAGAACAAATTTAAAGACATTTGTTTTCCAACAACACAAAAAGGAAAAGGTTAAGAAAAAAGTTAATTTTTTCTTGGCTAAAGACTTATGATAGGTTCCCTATCCTTTCAAACAATAATGTGTCATGAGCAATTATTGTGAAGGTCTAAAGATTCCTGCATATTAATTATGGATTGAATTAAAAAGAAAATACCACCCACTTGGAGGTTTATCTTTATGAAAAATAATCTTTATGTCATCAGTGGACAAGGGCAGATAGCAAAATAATTTTAAAAAAGAACAAAAAAAAAAGGCTTTCCTGCATGTTATTTTATCAAGATTGGACAGATAAAGTGATCGAGAGTGGTGCAAATTATCTCCACGGGACAGGCTGCACTTCACACCCTGGTTTTCCTTCCCTGCTATGGATCAATCTTTCTCACCCCTCTGAATCACTCTGGTTCTCCTGCAGCCAATCCACACTGTCTTCATTATGGTGGAAGAGACTGGGACATAAATTGTACATTTATGGCAGATGAAGACTTTCGGTTGTCCATGAAAAGTTTGTGCCCCTTGAAGATTTAGCACCTCGGGACTGGCCTTCTCGCAGACAACTTTCAGTGACGTATGGACCCTCACACACACACAAATCTGCAAGCCCTCACATATACGCAATGTAACTTGACCATCTCGGTATCACCCATACCACAAGGACACTTTTAGCAGACTTTAATGCTTGCTAAAAGCTGGCAAAACACCTGAGACACACATACGCACACATGTACAAACATGCCATAAAGATTTCTCTCATAACTGTGTGTTGATGTCTGCTGAAAGCAATATCCACACACGCACGAACACACACACACACACACACACTGATAATGCCAGCTCTGTTGACAAACTCTCAGCTCACATTGTAGCACTGAAGCCAAACTCCCATGGCATCTGTGATATCTATAGAGCTGCAGCCCCCAAAGGACAGTCCTCAGATTCTCAAGCAACTGCATCAAGCTGTTCTCAGCCCTCTTACAGAGCAAGTGGAATGAAAGAGATTCACAGTTCTGGGTTTTACAACTTATGGCTTGGTACAGAATTAGGACTCTAATGAAAACAGACACCACAGGTCTCCACATGTTTCACAAATGATGGGCCTGTCTGTGTTGTGTCCTTTCTGTACGTGGATCTTTCCTTGTGGGTGGGTGTGTGTAGGTGTCTGACCTTTGAGAATAACCTCCAGTTCGTCTCGTAAGATGTCAAAGGTGGTGTGCCGAGAGCTGGTCTCGGGGATGATGTGCTTTTTCAGCCAGCCTCCACAGGCGTACTGGTAGAAGTTGTCACAAGGGTCCACGCTAGCATCCATGTTCTCAATGAGACGAGACGCTGCACGGACGGAGAGGTAACAAAGCTGTGACAACTGGAGAAAGTAGTTACCTAAAGAAACTGCAATACATGGCAGGACACAGGAGAACAATATGCAAATAACCAACACTGATGATATCACTAATTTAGTAATAAAACATTATGCATGTGAGTTGTCCTTTAATCACTTCTATGGATGGATAAAGCCTATTTAACAAGCATATGAAGGAGGTCAGAGATGCCATTTTACCATGTGATAGTTCAACATTTTGGGAAATATGGTTATTCGCATTCTTCCTGAGAGTTGGATGAGAAGATTAATATCACTCACATATGTGTGTCCGGTTAGCTTAGTATAGCATAAACCCTGGAAAAGGGGGAGACATCTAAGAGTCTCTGTCTGAAGGTAGAATCCACCTAAGTGACACGTGATATCATACGGCAGGTTATGAGCTATAGTTTGAGGTTTGAGGCAACCAGCTGTGACTCCAGAAAGTCACCGCGCCTGGCCAAGAAATAGTCGGCACATTTCTGCACTTCCTTTTATATACATATTAAACAAATGTGTTAATTACTGAGCTTTAGAGGTGTAGACTTTGGTATCTTCAGACAAAGCCAGGCTAGCTGTTCCCACCTGTTTCCAATCTTTGTGCAAAACTAAGATAACTGGCCGCTGGCTAAAGCCTTAAAGTACAGCCATGCATACGCAAATGCAGGCAAATGACTATCGCTTGCCGAGCCGACATGTGTGCAGTGCAGGATGGACACACGCTGTTTGAGGGGTGAACCGCACACACATCTTTGCTCTTAGTTGTGGCTGCGACTTCCAGTTAAGTGGAATCGTCAAATACAGATGTGTATTTGACGACCTGGTAATGAGACTCAACGACTGGCTGTTGGTACATCAAACTAAAGCATCTGTGTTTGACGACAAAGGAATGAGTATCAATAATCGATTCTTCCTCCAGAATCACCTACTGCACCTTTAAGACTTCGATTCTTGCAAAAAAACAACAAAAAAAAACTAGTTTAATTATAATGGATGTAACTGAGTGCAGTTCTGCACCAGTACTGGAAATGTGTTAACGGGTCTTTGAGCTGCAATTAAATTACATGAGGCAGCTGAGAGATCTCTGGTGATGAGGCCGTCTGTCAAATGACTGACTGAATTGGGACATTGGTTCCCCAAAAAAATCGGAATCGGAAATGAACTGGCATCTGTTGCAGGAAAGAAGGGGGAAATTTATAATTTACTAGGGCCGTGTTTTCAAGAAAAGCAAGAGTGTTTTCTTATGAACAGGTTTTACTGAAGTGAGAAGATAAAATGTATAATGTATTATGTTATATTTAACATGCTGGGGAATATGGGGGTCAGTTACATGTCCTTTATTGGTCTGTTGACAGGAATGCTGCAATTACAGCAAGAGAATTTGAAATAACTTGAAATCATCTGAACACGCGTTTGTGTGTCCAGTTGTTCAGAGGTGATCCAGGAACAATAACCCTTTGCAACATGTTGCTGCTGCTTCTGTTTGTTCGATTATTGTTTTGACTTAGAGGCAATATATTCACAGTTGAAGAGGCCATTTCCTCTAAGTATGTCTGAAATCCCTCTGCTTCTGCAGCGGTCTCAATTCCCCCCATCCTGTCGGTCTCTGTGAAAAATTAAAGCCTTTAGAATGAGACAATAAAGAGAACGCACAAACAAACACACGATGCTTACCTGACTTCGTGCAGTCAGCTGTGGTGCAGATTTCGTCTACAGGAAATTGCAAAACAAGTCATTACTCTGGGATTTTTGCAGTCATCAGTCATTACGACAAATCCTAATTGTCTCATTTCCCTTTTCCTTAGAAACAAGCACATGCAACACACAACACACATACGCCAGTTAACTGTCATATGTCCTGAAGTACACTGCTTCATGCGTTACGTGTGAATGCACATGGTGTGAACACAGGTGAGTGCACACAGAGGTACAAACATAGACAAAGTCATTAAACCTTCTTGTTTTCCTGACATGGCAGATTACACATTTATCCATCACAGGACTGGAAAAGATAATAATAGCTCAACTAGGACTGTCATGGTATGAGATTTTCACTATAAGATTATCGTGGCCAAAAGTATTCACAATGATGATATTATCACGATATCTATTGAAAACCTCCTCTGACATCATATTAGGCAGCTTTAGTAGCCATATGCTGTGGTAGATCTAGATTCAAGATTTACTTTATTTGTCATTTGCTGAGTATTCACATACACAAAAAATGAAATGTTTCTCACTAGTGCAGCGAACATCACAGGCAACAACAGAGCGGAACAGTAATAAAAAAATGTTTTTAAATAATAATAATAATCAATGAAACACTACTAAAATCACGCTAAAAACATATTACATTACATTACTTTTCATTTAGCTGACGCTTTTATCCAGAGCGACTTCCAATAAGTGCATTCAACCATGAGGGTACAAACCCAGAACAGCAAGAATCATGTAAGTACATTAGCTTC
>JBBPCS010003558.1:0-12166 GCA_037974645.1 Hollardia meadi
TGTGTGTGTGTGTGTGTGTGTGTGTGTGTGTGTGTGTGTGTGTGTGTGTGTGTGTGTGTGTGTGTGTGTGTTGGGGGAGCATTCGAACGGCTGTCCAGCGGAGTCCAATCGGTCAAATGAAATTTCTCTTTTTAAGCACTGAAATGTCACAGGAGAGTAATTTGCATCTGCTGTGTGAGATACTGCAGGATGCCGCCACCAGTTGCTGACTGTTGACGAACACTTTGAACGCTCAATGCAACTTAGAATGACAGCAATGTGTGTGTGTGTGTGTGTGTGTGTGAGAAGAGCAGCCGAAAAAGAAAAAGTGGATAGCTTTGTTCGTCTTCAAACTGTTTTTTTCCTTTTCTTTGTTTTTTTCTATTTTTGCTCTCTACTTAAACACATGCATATGCAATAAATACACATACAGTATGTGCATTAACCCATGCACACACACACACACACATGCTTCTCTTTCCTAACCACACACACCTTCACTCAAAAACACACACCTTCACACATCAGCAAACAGCTGCATGTACTTCTGTGAACAACAGTGGACACATGAAGATAAACACAAACACTCCTGCAGTTTGCATGCTTGCTTACTCGTTTAAACATAATTTAATATGCAAATGCACATATGCAAATTAATAAGCAGTCACCCAAAATACGTCACACACACACAAACACACAAAGTGAACACAATGCTCATATGCAGCACGAGCATTGCAGACAGATGTATTCACTCAGTGACACACTCGCGCTGCCCTATGCTATCTCTCTGACACACACACATGTGCACTCACAGAGCGAGAAGACGAACCGTTTCTCAGAGACATTCACATGTGTGCCGTTGCCAAGCTTGTTTCCATGGATACCGGAGGGACAAGGTGTTAATGAAAGACTTTGTGATTGTGCAACCATCACGAAATGTTCACCTGAACAGCAGCACGATGAACATGAATAAACACGAAGTGCGTCAGCGCTTCCAAGGCAAACACACCACAGCTGAATCCATATTGATATGTTTAGTGGATAAACAGTGGAAAGAAAATTACAAGTAACAAACACAGATGGATGGATGGATGGATGGATGGATGGATGGATGGATGGATGGATGGATTTGTTTTTTTCTTTTCCCCGAGTCAGAGCAAAATCACCTTGTTTCAAGACACAAAACTAAGCGTCATGTGACGATCTTGGCTTACTTTACAAGAAAATGTAGCTTTTCTACATCTTGGGTTTTCCTGTCATTCCTTCCACTTATGTTAATGTTTTACATAGTAACTTAAAGTGGCTATGATATTTTATAATAACAGCGTATCAAATGACAATGTGAAATGGGACGGTCCAACCTGTTCTCGACCCAGTTCGCCACATACCAACGTTTTGTCATGCGACCCTCGCATCTTATCCAGACACGCAAGGTACTGTTCGGCGGCGGCCAACTCACTAAGCCATCCCTTTAGCGTCTCTGGGCGATGCACAAAGGCTTGCATGTCCCCCGCATGTCTTATCCTGTCGCACAAGGTCTACATTACTTTGGTTAAGTTTAGGCACAAAAAAAAACAGTAGTTAGGTTTAGGAAAAGATCTGTGACGTTTGGTTTGAAACGGGACGTGAACCCCGGTCTCCTGGGTGAAAGTCGTGTGTGTGTGTGTGTGCTCCAAAACCCCGCTGTACGCTAACTTCTCAGCACCAAACAGCAGATAGACACAGACTAGCGGGTGAACATAGTGGAGATAAGAGATATTTCCCTCAGGATGTGTTAGAGACCAAAAACAGCTGAAAGAGAGTGAAAATTGGGTTTTCATCAGCAGGACACAAACAAGACTCCAAATGAATGATTATGTTGCTCCACAACTGCCTGATGTGGAAATAAGCAACTGTTATTGATATGTCAATGTAGCGTTCACAACTCGCTTCACACTTATCACACGTTTAAGGAACACAAGTGGTAATACAATCTTAAATTCCCAGTTAAGCAAATGTTAAAGTCGTTAACAGTTAGTATTATAGATGTGCCTTGTTTCAATAGATTGCTGTCACATCCCGTGTGTCACAATTATTGCCCACAGTGCAACAATAAATGATGACTTCATTTTTCACCTTATTATCCACAACCTCTCCCTAAACTTACCCCAGTGTGTTAGTTGCCTAACTTTGGCCAAACTGGGGATAGACTTGGTTTAATGCTGTTTATGTTTAGTATAGTCTGTGTATAGTGCTGTTTGATGTGAACTAATATCTGTTGTTGTTTACCAATGTTTTATTATTGTGAGCACATTGTGTTTGAAATTGTGTATGAAGAACTTGAATTGGTTCTTACCTGGTTTGACTGAGTGAAGATGTTTTTAGTTGTTTTGTATTTGTAATGTGTAATATGTATCCTTCTTCGATATATCTCATGCCTGCCTTCTCACTGAACACTTCTTAGAGTACAGACTTAATTCCAACAAAACAAATTCATGAAATGGACAATTTTTGTTTTCCCAGAGTGGGTTTTCAGCTCTGGAGGAAGGTGCTCAGTGAAGCTGCGAACTCCTTCAGCCTCCTATTTTTTTTTCCTTTTTCCTTTTTTCCAGGTGAGTGAGCGTCAGGGGAGATAAGCCTGTCACCATTTCCCTCCAGACTGAAGCACGGGGAGCACATCTCAAACAGCGGGACGACTGGCCAACAGCGATAGCTGGCCAACATCTCCATGAGACGGGGGAGACGGTTGAGGTGGGGGGGAAGCAGGGAGAGAGGCATCAAAAACCTGGCATACTTTCACAGGAACCGAGGCACTCGGCAGACCTGTCTGTGACAGAGCCCGAGTAATTGTTTTGTTTCCAAACGAGAATCACTTTGTACGTCAGTGCACAGAAAAAAAACCAAAAAAACAGATGATTGATGGAACTAAAAAGTGAGCAGTGGTGAGTTAGAATGTGAGGTTTCACCGCAGACGGGAGAGTGAATTTTATATTAATTTAAAATGTATGGGCTTGTGGACCAAACACTCTCGGGTGGTACACATCAGTACACACACACACACACACACACACACTGTACACGTCCTGTATCTCTTCACCAGACCCCCTCTGGGTGTTTCTCCAACTCAACGATCCTCCCTTGGTAGGACGGGTCCAGAGGCCAGACGAGACTCCTTCCTGGCTTTCCGAGAAAACACAATGGAACAAGCTAGCGAGTGTGCGTCATTCTTCTTCATCTTCTTCTTCTTTTGATGTCTTATGGCGGTACAGCTTTTAGGTGCATTACTGCCACCTTCTGAATTATATTGTGGATCGGAACGGGTTTTATTATGGCTCTGAAGTCCGGTCTTTTCCAAATGGTTCCTTGCAATGGCAGTTTGGCTTGTAAGATTAGATTTTATTTTATGATACTGAAGCTTGTTTAAGAGTTAAATAATTTAGTTTGAACATGCATTTGTATATACTAAAGAAAAAGTGTTATTTGTTAATCGCACTAAGTACAATGTAGTGAAATGTGCTCTCTGCATTTAACCCATCCTGTACGGCACCCGGGGGCCAGTGCCTTGGTCATGCCTTGCACTGAGAATTAAGCTAACATACATGTTTTGACGGTGGGGAAACAGGAGCACCCAGAGGAAATGCAAGCACGGGAGAATGTTCAAAAAAAGTCCACACAGAAAGGCCCGGCTCCGGCTGGGAATCAAACCCTCTTGTTGTGAGGCAGCAGTGCTAACCACAGAGCCACCATACTGCAGTGCTATATTGTCTTTAGGATCTATGCTGAGAGAGATGCTGACAAACTTACAGACTGACAATATTTAATAAATATTTAAGTATGGTTTGTGTTTGTAGCTGGTTTGTGGTGTCACACCAGTCACTGGTGGATTGGGATATGATTGGCATGCAGAGAATTTACAGATAAGAGAAAACATTTGTTTGCTTAACTTCATGGCATTTTTGATCAGAACTAACAAACAAATGAAGCTCTCGTGAAAGTCCACTCAGGAAGACCATTCTTTTGCATGCTTTGACCTGAAGTTGATTTCTCACACCATCCTGTCATTCCATTCCATTCTGGGACCATCAATTGAGATGGTTCTCCTCAGCTGGTCTCATCTTTCCAGTAGCACAGCGACACACATTTATCGTCAGCCTATCGTCTTGTTGCCGCCCTTTTTAGATTTGTCTCTCTGTCTCTGCCTTTAGTTTGTTCATGCTGCGGTTATGCGCCGCCCTCCGCCTCCCCATCACCGCCCAGTCTTCACAGATTCATCAGCATTTCAGTCTCAGCCACCACCACCAGACTCCATGGGGGATTTATCTTACTGCTGCCGCTCAGGGCAGACGCCCTTCGATCATAAAATCTCCCCATAGATAGACTCTAAGCACCAAAGACGTTTGACAAGACTTGACAAGAAGCTACATTTCCACAATTACTTGAGTTAGGCCTACTTAGATCAAAAATATGCTTGATAAGGTCGGTCCAGAATTACTGCCAAGTTTGTCAAGTTTTGCATTGTAACCAGAACATTAACCTAAAACCTTATCCAAATCTTAACACAAACCTTTTCCAAGCTTTCATGTCTTTAATCTCGAGCAGCCCTCTGAAATGAGGACGAACAAAAATGTCCCAATTTTTTCCAAGAAAAAGTTTTCACAATCTAAAAATATCACCACAAAATACTTTCCCCACTTTCCAAGATGTCCTCACTTTCCAGGTCAAACGCTCAAATCGGTCCCCTGCTTTGTTTTGTACACTCAAGCACACATGAACACTTCAAATGTCTCCCTTTCCCACACATGCTGTCTGACACACACACATTTCCCTCTGCACCTCCACACCATGCGCACAGTGCCATCGGGGCTAATAAACCTTCTCCGGGTTAATTATGCGTGCTGCCCATTATCCGGCCGTCCGGGTCAGAGCCGACATGTGTAATTTCCCCAACGTTTATGAATGGAAGCCAACAGCCCACCAGAGGCTCATGGGAAGCAGGTGGCTGCTGGGCGATGTCTCTCCAACGGGTGACAGGGGGCTTGTTCAGAAAATGGTGAGGAGTTTCATCTCCAAACGGCGCACCTGAACTCTGAAAGAGACGGGCACCTTTTATGAGAGGAACATTGAAGTGTTCCAGAGTTTTAAATCATCTGTTCTTTCTGACTTTGTTAGGGATGAATTTGCAGTTTTCTCATATTACAGTCACAACTGGTACAGTATATTCTCTGAGTGAACCACTTTGACTTGTAACCACTTGTCATTTCACCATTGTTCTGTAGCGTATGAAAAGGGTAATTTTCTGCCTTGTTATTTAAAAAGTGCTTGGTGTGATCTGCTCCCAGCTCACCCTGACCCACAGAATCTATTAAGGGAAGAGAAGTCACACATGTCAGAGCTGCAAATGTGAACGTTAATTGGAGTCAAACTGTAAAAACCCGCGGCACAGATAAAATCACCGGGCTCCACAGTTAGCATCGTTCAGCTCATTGATTTGGTTTAACGCCTGCAACCCATTACTTTGGTTCAGTCTCTCACCAAGCTTGTTTTTAGCAGCAGACAGCTGTTTAAAGAAAATTAGCTCTGATACCCACTGAACACCACCTGTCCAGCACCGAACAGCAGACAAAGTTAGCAAGTAGCTGGTGAAGACAGCGTAGTAATGAGCAGCCAAAGAGCCAAAGTGCTTTTTGGTTTTACATCTGACTGCTGGCCAACCCCGGATGAATGCTAATGTTGCTCTGTGTCTGCAGGACACTCACTACAAAAACTGACCTTTCGTCAGTTGTGATGTTTACTATTACTTTAGTGTGTATGATTTATGCAGGCGTGACACAGTGCGAGCCGTAAATCTCTGCACGCTAGCGTTCAGTAACCTGTGTGATACCTGTTGACTGAACCAGGCTAATGAATGATCTATGAGCTTACATCACAACACATGACCTCCTCACACACATACACACACTATCGGGAATTGAGATCTCTTTATGGTATAAATGCAAATAAAGCCGCTGTGCATCTGGCACATCACCACTCTTTTTTTTTTCATGGCCCCGTTGGGAAAAGCCCATGAGGGTTTACATCATCCCACCCGCCCCGCCTCAGTACCACCACCAAAACCTCCACTCCCATCCTGTCTTTATGTGTTTGTATTTCAACAGCTCTCCCGGCACCACTTCATTATTGAACGCTTTCTCTGACATATTTTCTGATCACTTCTACCAACTGGCGACACCGAAGAGACTGCAATTAAAAAATTCCACAAGGGAACGACTCAAAAAGGAGATATCTGCGTTTGCCATTGCGCCATTTGATGAATATTTCTCTTCCGAGATCAAGTGACTGAAGAGTTTTGGGGGGGAAAGTAGCGAATAAAAAGTCATGTGTCAGCTCTCCGCGAAGTGCTGGGGTTGTGGAGAGGTTTGAGGGAGTGGCAAAGACACACTCTATGGTGTATTTAGAGTTGCTACCAGATGGGACGCCTCACCCACACTTTGCCCATTTACACCCATCAGAAAGCAGAGAAGGCAACAGTGAGGACTGGAGAGCTGTCAAGTATAAAGTACGGCACTGCAGTGTGTGTGTGTGTGTGTGTGGAGGGAAGCTGTGGGTATTGACTTTGGAAGCCATTTTATTCTGGTTGTTGAACACCAGTACCAGGCTGTTTGGTCTTCCACAGCAGTAGAATCATTGCTTATTGCCTATGATGCCGATAACGACTTGCCGCATATTGGGATTATACTGCTGTGTGAAGTCTTGGCACCCAGCCTATTAAATATGCATGAATGTTTGAAATGAATTTTGGTATATCCCCCCCACCCCCCCACCCCCACCCTTTATTCTGCCCCCTCCTCTTCATTGTCAAACTATATAATCATATTCCTGTCTATTAAAATTCGGATGAATAATTTAAATGTATGACAACAGCCAGGCTCTGAAAGAGAAGGTTTCTGCTCAGCAGCTGGCAGACAAGGTTGCTTTTGATGAGCGATGCATGCTAAATTGACATTGTTGTGGTGCGGGAAATAAAAAAAAAAGGCGAAGCAAAACAATGAAGAAAAAAAACAATCCGCCAAAAATTTCACCCCTGTGAAATTCGATGCCACGACTTCAAAAGTGTGACACAGAAACATGCTGGCAGATATGAAATATGTAACAAGGTTGCAGCAGGTGGAAGCACGCTGTCGTGTTGGCAAACACCTGTCAATCTGTGGTTGTTTCGTGGAGTTTAATTCGAGTCAATGACTTTATCGGCATGACAGTTGGTCTGAAACAATCCTGCCATATGTGCACAATGGAGGCTTCATTTTAACAAACAGAAAAACAATTCGCGGGTTCAAATGCTCAGCGACGTGCACATGTGCAGTTTGACAGCGACAGCAGATAAACCTTAGATGAAATAATGTTGCTCTGTATCAAACATGAAATCGAACGCATCCTCTGTGTTTCCCCCGTCTAAAAACTCCACCAGAACATGAGGAAGAGTTAAAGGAGAAAATAAAAAACAATATACGTGTGAATATTGAAATGGAATGGAGGGAAAATTGGAGGAAAGAAAAAAAATCAAATCATTAACAATCTTATTTTTCGAGTTGTTGATTCATTTTGCGAAGTTGAACGAACATATTGCTTATTTCTAAAATGACACCCCAAATGGTTTTACCTAATACATTGAGGAGGAAACATGTTCACTGGCTACTTCTTTCCAGGCCACATTGCTATGTTGTTGCACATGTGCACATTGTGAGACTTGCCCAAATGTTAATCGTACTTCTTGTTACAAGGAATAAACATTGTAGGGAGAGCAAACAAAAAAATGTGAGCTGGATATTTTAATTTTGAAAAGGTTATCTGAGTGGCTTTACATTTCCTTCAAAACATAGGCCTAACTGTTGTAAATTACTGCAGTTGTAAGCCTATGAACTTAACTTTTAGTAGACAGGGTTGACAATAACTGTTGCTGAAACCAACCTCAAACCGACGTACAGCTTTGGCCTGCCCTGCTGCTTGGTGCAGAACAGGTAGAGTACAGTAAGTTTAACTAAGGCCACATCCACACGAGTGCATTTTCATTTTAAAATGCATAACTTTTGGTCTGTTTACGCTTATTGTCCACATTACTCTGGTGTTAAAGAGCCCCTAAAACGGAGACATTTGGAAGCGCTGCTGACCCCGTTTCGGTTTGAAACAGCCCCAAGACGTTACTCCTGTTTAGGCTTAGTAAAATAGGCTGTTTGCTTCCCGTTTCTACCGGCTCGTGCATTCCCAGTGTACGTGAACGGTCAGGTGAAATGCATTTTCAGGCATGTTAGTATAGACGGAGGTTAGATCTGATACGGTGCTAAAACGCTCGCCTGGATGGAGATCTTTTTTGTTTTCAAATGAAAACGTATCAGCGTGGATGTAGTCTTAGATCGGAAGCTGAAAACTGTTGCCTGCGGCTGATGGAAACCCTGACTGAACTAAACAGTAGATATAATATGTATAAATAAATATGCTTTAAAAGCAAAACAAAAGAGGCTAAAAATAGTTCTGCAGAGGTGGGTGTTCATTCGCCTCGATTTTGGCTCTGCAAACTGGTATTTGATTCTTTGTTATGATTTTTTTTTAATGTTTATCAGTGCAGCTTTCATACCTGCCTTATTCATGCCCTTTAATTCTTAAAAAAAACCCTTCACAATATGACACACACACACACACACACTAGCAAGATAATATAAATGCACTAAATAAATAACTTTCCAGGCTTGATATTTCTTTGCCATGAGAGCAGATGCAGAAAAGAAATATACAGTCCTGTGTAGGATTAGACTGAATCTTATATATACAGATATGGAGAATGAAACAGACTGGATGCGCACACACACACGCACACTAAAGATACAGAGATAGATGTGTGTGAGAAAGTCTGAGGCACTGGGAGAAGCTTGAAAGTGAATGCAGAAATTGAAGATATTGCTGTGGGTGGAGGGCAAACTAACTTTGAACATTCATTGCAGTGAAGTTATTATCCGTCCTCTCTAGAGGTCACAACCGAGGCTGCTGGGAAGGCTCCTCAAACAGGGAAGAAAAAAGAAGAAAACTCCCACATGCTGAACTCACAGAGCATGTTATGAGCTTTCACTTATTCCCCAGACCTCTGAGAAAACGACCTTTAGATCGTTAGACAGATAGAGATAAATAGAATTGTGTGTGATTAAAAAATTAAGCTCCTAATTTTAAATATTGTATCATATCATTTCTAGAATTTTAAAATGATCATCTCTACTTTTAAACACATTATTGAAACTTTATTTTCAACAATAGTTCTGGCTATTGTTCCTGCAATCCAGCTCAAGATATCAGATCAGTTTATTTAAGTTACTCTGTGTATTTGTTTTATTTATTATAGCACCCTTTAAGCTTACCTGATGACAGGTGTTTTAGCTTTGTAAAAAAAACAAAACAAATTAATGTGATTCTTGATACGACTACTGATGTGTGCCAAAGCGAGACATTTAAAATCCTACATGCAGTGGCTTTAATAAAATATACTAAATGATTCCAGCTTTGACCATCAGCATAAGAAGAATGTGCATCATTTTAAACAGTAGTGACTTAAAAATCACTGCACTTCAGTCACAACAAAACTCATTCCACTCTGCCAGAGGTGATGTGAAGAAACGCATTTTCCTTTCAGTCTCCACACGGTTTCATTTTGGCTTTCCACTAACCACAACATGCTTTACAGCATACTTTATAAACGTAGAGTGAACAAATTTAAATAAATGTGTAACACTGCTGGGTAACACAGAGACTCGGATGCAGAGAACAACACAGGACACAAGGTAAGGTTCAAAAGGCTTTACTGCAGAAACAGGTAGTCATACACAGGAAGTCAGTCTGAACATGAACATAACATAACATGGAAAACAAGGATTGGCTACAGGCAAAATCAGGTGTAGGTGATGAGACACAGGTGTGAATAGCAGGTGATTAGCAGTACAGCATTTGCTGTTCAGTACAAAGTATTACACAGACTGATGTTAAATGAGCTGAGCTGAGCCTCTGACTTCAGTATAACGATGAGTGCATACAGAGTTTAAACTTCTGATCATAAGTTACGTTTTTGATCATTAAACAGTACTTCAAGAGTCTGTAAGGTTTTTTTGGGTTTTTTTTGTAGATGTGGGAATGGGAATCAATCCCATTCAGAATCAGCACAGTGGCGGCACACGCACACACCCACCGAAGGACTACTAGCAGCCAGCAAACAGCTCAATACTGAAGCCACAACACCTGAACAAGATGTTTTAAACCCAAACACTCGATTGACACTCTGGATTTAACCGAGCGGACATAGGTGACTGTGGTGTGTGTCTGTGTGTGTGTGTGTGTGTGTATCAAGGGGGTGTGTGAACTGAAGTCCCAGTGTCCATTAAGCTAATAAAGAGGCACGTCATTGAGCCAGCACAGGACAGTGACCTCTTTTACTGCATGCGTAATTGTCTTTGGGCACATTCTGTATGTCTGTGTGTTAGTGTCTTGAAGTAAAGGCGGTGGAGAAGATAACATTCAGTAGACTGTCTGCACTGTACATGCACTATCTTTGTGTGTGTGTGTGTGTGTGTGTGTGTGTGTGTGTGTGTGTGTGTGTACTCCATGCATCCACAAATTGGGCGCCGACTGTTCCTCTGGAGTCTCTACTCAATAAGTTGGCAACAAATGCAAAAACCTGCGAGATCAAAGGGAATATCACCCCGCTAATTCAACTTCAGATCAGAGCGAGATCTTCAAATTAAGTGCGAGGTTTTGAAGTAAACGCTGTTTTGCCACCGCGTTTCATTTATTTTCAGCTCCAGCATGCTAATTGGCCCCAAAGGTGAGGAGGAAAGTGGATGGGATGGGAGCGCAGACCCAGGGCCAACTATCCATCTAAAATGTGCGCTAATGAAACGGTCTGGGGAGAAATTGACATTTCGTTGCAAAAAGAGCAAAGCCGTGTTGGATCGGGTAGTGGCCAAGCAAGGGGCCCTGTGGGACTTGCAGTCTGAAAGCAACTCAATATTTCGTATCATACAGGTATTAATTAGACTCTGCATAACAGATTTTCACCTTTTATCACAAAATACGTCTAGACACATAATTTGACCTCCGTTGCACATACAGAATGTCTGTAAGACTGCTTTAATCCTGTCCAGACACCAGCACGAGTAACTGTAATGAGGACACACATTGAACAGACGCACATGCACTAGCAGGTGGCATGAAATGGTTTCATGCATGCAGTTTTACAGTCTCAAACGGCTTCATTCCAAAACACATTTACCAAATCAATCCAATTTTTAGTGAGACAGAAATGCTGCTGGATATTGTTCAATATCTCAAAATTACAGCTTTCATATACAAACATCCCCGCTCCTCTCCAAGTGCAAAAGAAGGCTGAATCGAGACAGGAAGCACAGCTCTGCCTTCCCAAAAATGGGCCGTAACAAGTAAGAAGCCCATGATAATTTATTTTTTATCAAATACCCAACCTTTATTTGCCCTTTTGTGAGGGGAGTGATAAAGGGACGGCGAGGGTGTTACGTGATAAACCTTAGCACTGATACGGCTGGTGGCTGACCAGTAAAAGACAAAATGCCACCGAGTACGATTCCGGTTGCATCATCTATATCAAATGTGGTTTCTGCAGGACCCATAAAGTCAAACAAAGGTAGAAACGTAATGACTTTTTGATTGCTTCAATGATAAAGCACTGAGATTTACTATTATATCAGCAGGCGGTTATCATATTCATGTCTTTTAGACATTTTTACAGCCTGGCTGAAGGGATGAACTGGTTGACCTGCAAAATGAATTCCCATCAGCCACGGCTGTATGTTATATTTACTGCTAATTCTTAGCTGCCAACTCTCACCCACACAGTGCCCGTTTGCTCCGCTGCTGCACAGAGCGCCGATTGCTCGTTTATTCAAAGTTTATTAATATTGAACGTGTCGCGTCGCCAAATTGCACCACATCCCACACTGCACGTCCTCGGATCCCCAGCAACACACCCGCGAAGTGTGAAGTAGATCGGACAAACGGTTCTCAAGATATGCGAAGGACACGTAGATACACACAGATTCCTGGAATTAGTAGAGAGATTTCGGACAGCTCTACAGCCATGCTGTGTCTTGTGTCATGCTCTGTCTGTGTATGTGTGTTTACTGGTCTTTTCACAAAGTACATT
>JBBPCS010003560.1:0-12163 GCA_037974645.1 Hollardia meadi
ACTATAAGCTTTATCAAAAAGGAAGGTTTGAAGCCTACTCTTAAACGAAGAGAGGGTGTCTGCCCCCCGGACCGAGAATGAAGTGAGTTGACTAAAAATAACCTGGAATGAAACTGAAAACAGCCTGTGGTGACACTTAAACAGCAAAGCAAATAGAGAATCACTCTCTTAAGCCTGAAATTTTTATTTACCAAAGCAATTAAAAACATTTGCATGACATAATTAAAAGAGTTTGTTCTGAGAATTTCAAATTAAGAAATATGTCACCTGTTTTTGGCCGATTTGAAAGCCGATCAAAAAGCCAGCTCAAAAAATCAGTTGATTAATTGATCATTCTGAGAAATAGTTAATAGTTTTAGTAACTTTTCAGCTTCTAAAATGTGACTATTTGCAGCTTTTATGAGCCGACTTTGATATTCCAATGAATTTGAACAGAACATTTTGGAATGTTGGTCACTGAACAAGTGAATTAATGAAGTATCACTGGCAGACAAACCGAAAATGAAAATGCTGGTTGTTAACTGTCCTCCTTGTGTAGATCTCTACAGCACTATTAGATCATGAAGTCCATCTGGATGCACCAGAGAAATGAGCTCATGTCTCGTATTCTGGAAGCAAATCGTTCGGCCTGCGTCCTGGTTTTAAGCGCTGGTCTCCTCCGTTGCAGCGCTGCTCCTCTTGTTTACATACTTCAACTCTTGCAGATGAAAGGAGCCGGCGCCTCCTTCCAGCTGGTTCAGACATGTCGGCAAACTGGCCTTCCTCGCCGCCGGGCCCAAACACCAAAACAAAGGCTCCGGTTGTGTAATCACTCTACACGCTGAAGAGCGCTGCTTTAACCCTTTAATGTCCTCCAGGAATCAACGCACATGTTAAAAATAAACACTGACTGTGCAAAACAGATGTGGTTCATTTGTGATTGCAGGCTATTCTGATGGTATGACAGTGCAGAAAATATCTGTGTTCATAATTGAAAACATCATGCATGTCTATTTCCAAAGGAGTTTTTGCAGAAGATATCTTATTATATCCTAAAAAGTCTCTTGGATTTAGCTTTAAAATGTTTCTTTAACCCTATGATCTCCTGCAGGCGGCCGCGGGAGCTCACTATTTGCATGATCCTCTTTAAATCGATAAAATAAAAACCGTAAGAGCTGCAGCATTCATTCTTTTTGCAGCAGAAAGATAAGGATTTGGTCTTCAGCCTCATCATGGTCCCGATGATGTCATGACCTTATGTTACCTGCGGTGCAAAACGTGGTAAAACTGGGAGCTGCACAAACACACAAATATGTTTTTACTTCCATGCATAAAACAAAAAATATCTTTGCAATGCAGCTCTCTTCTCTGGCAAATTGTTCTTACTAATAATGAAATCGATTACATCGATTACCAAAGTGGTTTAGGCAGATATTTTTTTGCATGAGAGGAGAAAAAGCCTGAATTCATTAATAAATTAGACATATATAGTCACCACCATTAAACCCTCAGTTAGATACATGCACACAGGCTGCAGGGCAATCACACCCATAAACCAGTCACACCCTCTCCAACTGTTTAAAGGCAGCTTATCATGTGTTTCTTATTGGGCCTCGTGTAGCAGCAGCTGACGGAGCTCTTAAAGCCATCAGCGTCCATGTGCGCCGCAGTCCTCCGATGAAATATTTTTAGCGGTGTATATTTAGGAGCCAAATAAAACCTGTCGTCTTCCCCCGTAATGCTGGAAGGGAAGGTGAGAGATTCCTATGAACAGATCCAATGTCTCATACCAGATTTTTTTGCACATGTGCCAAGAGATAACACCCCATTTTGATACATTTCCAACAAGGATACAATAAAATAATTAGGTTAAATTAAAAAATATCAGCTTTGTTGTTCATTTCACTTCAGGCAATATTTTATCTACACCCATGTGAATGCAGTCTAAGGAGAAACGTGTCTAAGATCATTTGCCATTAGTCATGAAGTCCTGCAGAAATAAAGTCACATACTGTATATATATACAAAATTAGTGGCAGTTTGTCATGATCAATCAAACTGCCAGTGGTTGATGATCAAGAATTTCAAACAATGAAGGTTTTGGGATTAGAAACTTGATTGTTCAAGAAACCCAGCAGATATTCTCATCTGAAAAGCTGGAAATGTGATTTTATTTTAACATTCTGTCTTAAAAGAATCAGATTTCCTGGGTGGAGTAATCCATTAATGCACTTCTTGTTGCAGCTGCTGGTGAGAATAATCAAATTAAAGTCACGGTGTGAAGTCAGTTGACAGTATTTGTGAGGCGCTGCGAACGGAGAAGACGAACAGGAGGAGAGGGGAAAGAAGTGAAGTTGAGTGTAAGCAGGGCCAGAGGGTGAATTCACATGTGGAGCTGAGAAACAGCTGAAACTGCAGGGAGGGACACGAGGAGAGAGGAGAAGGAGGAGGAGAGTCGAAGAAGCTCTCCCTGCTGTGGCTGCACTGTGCTTTGGGCCTGCAACTGCCATTCGATTTACAGTATTTACATTCTCTGACGTTATCTTTTTTAGTTGTTTTTGTTGTTAAAGGATGTGACATGATGAATCCTGTCAGCCCACAGTTTGTTTGGCAAACAGATCATAGATATAGGTATTATAGATATTCTATTGAACAGATGACCACTCGCTCAAAGCAGGTTTGCTGCCCCTGGTGGTCAATAAAAGTCTAACTTCGAACAGAACTCTTGGAAGCTTGGAAGTGGACCGTTTCTATCAATTTTCTCACAAGATTTATTTTTATCTCATTGCCTTTATATGGTTTTGACGTCTGAATAGACATTTATTCTGTACAAATGCCAAAGATATCCTAGTTCTAGCGTGTTTGAAGCTTTTGTCTGTTTCATTAGATGGCATGTTGAATTTAGTTGGGTTTGGACAAAACAAGATACATGAAGACGTCACCTCGGCCTTCTGCGTTTTTTAATATTCCGTAACATTTTATAGAGAAAAATCCCCTGAAAATCGTTGAGAAATGATCTGATAATGAAAGTCATTGTTAGTTGTAGCTCTTATAAATTATAAAGGAACTGAAGACATTTATCTTGGGACTGTGGTGCATCAAAGGCACAAACACACTTGATAGCTATGACAGCTTTAATGAAAACTCCAGAACAAATGAAGTCCCGGGAGATGCGGCAGTGAAGTCTCAGAGACTCTTCTTTCCATTGCGGTTGACGTAAAGACGCCGAACATGTGCAGCGTCGGGTAAAACCTCGCCGATCTCCAAAGACTTTGACTTGCTTACAGAAAACAAGCTGTCCTGCAGTGTTCCGATGCCAAAATGGAGGCCTCTTTTCGTTTCAACCAGCAGTGTTTACTGACAGTACAGGCATGAAGTCACGCTCGGCTTATGATTTCCTAAGCCTAATTCTGTGTTGATGCCATCCATAGTTTCTGTCACTCCGTCTGGGGACGAGCAGCTGGCCTCCGGTCCCACTTTGGACTGTATAAGATGAGAGAGCTCTGTGGCCCGGCCGAGCCAGAGTTTACATTGGAAGGGTTTCATTCCTAAACATCATAAATCTATTTAGGAAAGAAAATGGATGCCCGATGTTGCTCAATAATAATTAAAGAAAACATCTGAGCGATGCTGTCTGAAGAAAGCTTCAGGGTATTCAAGTTTTACTCTGGCAGAAAAGGTGTCTTTGCTCCTCAAATGGTGGTTATGAATTAAAGTCTAGGAACTGAGAGTTCAGACATTTCATATCCAAAAGGTCAAAGGTCAACTAATGTTTTCTGGCCATTATTCAACACTATAACTCGGGAACAGAAGGGCAGATTGTGACACTTATCTTTGGCGCCACCTTGAAAGTGGTAATTCTAGTTATGAGTTTGAGCGCATGCTGTTTATTTACCAACAGTAGCTTTAAAGGTGTGAAAAAACATCTCATTGGCAGGCTGAGAGTATCACATGTATATTCTGTATCACCTTAAACTGAGATAGTTTCCTCTCACGTTGCTTTTCGACATCAAAACAAACAAACTCTATGCTTGACATCCGTGCACGAGCGTTCAAGAACCCTGCAGGACTCACATATTTATCTGCAATTTGTGAGCGACAGTCATTTGTCAAACAGGACACTGGCAGTATTTGCAGGTCATTGCAGTGAATGTAAACGTGTTACACAATTACCTGTGTAACCTGATATCTAACTCGCTATCTTGTGTGTAAACTGGATGTGAAATTTGAGAGTTGGAGCACAAAAAGAGTGATGAATTTGAAGGAGCTTTTCCACTAAAACCATCTGTTTTTCTTCTCTTTCATGTGTGATGACCCGTCTCCTTCCTCTGCACTTCCCTGCTACAGGTAAGAGTATTTTTACTACAAATAATTAGTGCCTTGCTCATTGACAGGTTTTGATTTTCTCTGCAGGCTTTCATCATGAAAAAGAAATACTTGCTGCAGGTCTTTGTGGGAGGTTTAATTCATGTTGTATCTTTGTGAAGAAGCAGCAGCATAAACAGTATTAGTAGTATTTACAGTAGTAGTAAGTAACAATGTACTATTACTTTGACTTTGAGGGACATTCCTGCAGAGTGCTGGAACAAACCCACCCCAGCCTGTTTGGCTGCATTCATGAGAGTGTCCTCATGTGCTGGAGCTCTCTGCATGTGTAGTGTGCGCGAGGCTTTTTTTACGGTGAGGCAGTGAACGCAACATGATGAAACTGCAGAAAGAGCTGATGGGTCAGATTGTGGCAGTTAAAGGTAGAGCGGTTAATCGCTCTGAGCTGGATGTTCAGCTCCAGATTTATATTTTTATTACTTTGGCTTGAAGATTGGCGAAGATTGTTCATTTCAGTGTCAGATTATTGTTATTCATCGACCTGTGTGTCATGATTTCCTTTCATCCTGCTGCCACAGCCACATTTTTTTTTTTTTTTACTTCTACCAGATTTGTAACGTGCAAACTTCTATTATTTTTGACATGTTTCACAAATCAAAACAAATGCCATACTTGCAGAAAATGCATGAGAACAACTTAAACTGCAATTGTGAAATGTAACCTTGCAAGCCGTTTGCAGCAAGTGACTTTTCTGAGAGAGGAGATCCTGGATGGTGCAACAGTCACACCCAAACATATGGTTACATTTCTCTTTTATTTTGAAATTGTGGGTTTTAGCTTCCTTCTCCGCTCATCCTCTCTCGTTAGCGGTGCAGAAGTCACTATAAATTATAATATTACTGCTACAGGGTTCATACAGCACAGTTACTCCTTTCTCTCTCTGTATTTCATGATGTTGCACTGTCTAATCGATGATATGTTTTATATTACTGTACAGATAATACAGAGGGGAGACAGGTGAAGAAAATATAGTGGTACTGGTACTGGTCGGAAGTTGTTATTGTAAAAGCAATAAAAGTGTCCCAACAAGAGAAACTGATTAATGTAATCCGGCTAAAACCAAAGACAGACAGACTGAAGCGATCAGATATGCTTCGCGGATTCTCGATCTCTTTAAATTTGAACTGTTTGACACCAAAACTTTCTGCTTAAATTGAATCAATTTCAAGTTAGCAGCTGTTGAAGTGACTCACTTTCTTCAAAACCGGGGAAAATATTGCTCTTCAGAAGACATCATTAAGTGTCTTGTTTCAGGTTTTCCAGACTGTTTTTCTCCAGCTGCGATCGGAGGTGGATAATATCTAATATTTAATAAAAGACAAACATTGGCGCCGTATATCAGATTTCCATGTTATTCACAGTTGTGCAGGTGTGCAGTCTGGATTTGATTGTGTGGGAGGCTGCAGGGAGCGAACAGCAGAAACACAACGCTGATCTTTAATCAGTCTCTTGTTTCTATCCGATATCTCCTGCGCTCAAACATCCAGCTGAAGTTTTTCACTCAACACTGTAGTCTCTGGAAACATTCTGTCAAAGCCTTCTCTGTTTGTGCTTCAGGCAAACTGCTTTTAAAGTGCAATAAACTCACCAAAAGTCCTCCCAACCTTCATTTATGCAATCACACTGGCTCAGTTTTCAAGTCAAAGCTGTCCATTAATGAATGATTAGGTCATTTATTGTGTGTTTTGTCTTTCCAGTAGCAGCAGTTCTCCAAAGTACATTTAAACGCTTCAAAATGTTTGCTGTTGTCGGCCTCAAGCGAGCATGAAAAGAGGAAGTGATGTGATTTATTCGCCTCTGTGTTTCTGACTTGATTCTCAAGGCCTCCTCGTCTTCATCAGGATGGTTTGCCATCTAAACCTGTTGATGTATATTTAACCGGTGTCTCTCAATCAAACCGCCCAGGATGGATTGAAATAATGAACCATTTACATAGTGTGTGTGTGTGTGTGTGTGTGAGACTGCGTTTCACCACATTGGCAGCCAAGTGCCACCACTTCCGCCCCCTGGCACCCACAACACGTGGCATCATCTATGAAAAGAAAGTGGCTCGTTTGAGGGTTTTAAAGGCGCAGGCTGCAGTGACGACCAAAGCTGGCTTTGTTTACATAAATTAAGATTTATTGGATTTTTTTTTTTTAACTCTAAATTCTGACCCAGGGAATGATGTTAAAGGGAGTTTTTCTTATACCCTTACATAAGTTTTTACTTAATTTATGTCATTTAAGACTTAGAGTTTCAAAATTGTGTTTTTGCAGGGAGATCTGGTGAAGAAAGGTGCATCCAAACGGACAGGAAAGTATTTCTGCTGCTTTAAGTCAAGTCAAAAAAGTCAAAAATACGACTGAATTCAAGCTGAAAGTATGAAAATCTCAATTGAAGACTCTTAATAACCTGATTTTCATCTAAAAATCATACTTATTCGCGTCTGTACATATGTTTTGACTAAATATACGTGATTAACACCACATTTTAAAACTGGTATTGAAACGTTCCAAAATATCTTTCATTTGAACATCTTAATTAAAATAAATCAACATGTTGCCATAGGTGGAGTAAAGAACTAAAAATCAGAAGAACAGTCTTAATTTTTCAGTCCACCTTAAAGATCTCTGAATGTCAGAGGCAGGTCACAGCCTTGATGATGTCATTTTACGGAAGCTCCTCGGGGGTGATGGGCAGGAAGCTGCTGACTTGGGTTTTCCTCTGATTCACTCGATTTTTAAAAATGACAGCTCATAACAGGCCTCACATATGCCGGGAAAACCTCCCTGAAATGTCATTTTTTATTGATGCTGAATCTGACATTAGTTTCATATGTAAATAAACCACACTGTCACTGAGCAGCCTGCGTTTATCATCGTGTGGGAACGTTTTCTGGATTGATTTACGCCTTAAAACAGGAAGAGGGCGCTGTTCTTCCAGAGCAACACCCAAAGTTTACTATCATGGAAGACAGAAAAGTAGCAAATGTTCACATTTTAGAAGCTGGAACCATCAAACGTTTAGTATTTCTTTACTTTTTATTGTTGTTGGTTGAGCAGCTAACGAGCTTAAATGATAGGCCGATTGGCAGAAAATTTGCTAACAATTGATCTGTTCTCACTTCCGTGTAGACGACTGGCGGTTAACTTGTTTATTTTGCGATATATTGTTAAATATCTATTTAAACACTGACGTTTCTGCTGTGCTTCTTTTATGTACTGTAAACAGTTGAGCAGCACCGTGTGTACGACTAATTTAACGAGACACAAATAAGACAGAAGCGCTAATAAACTGAATATTCTACAGGTTTCACTGCTGTTGATGCAGAGAGCAGCCATCTTGGATTTTAAGAGAGAGCGAGAGGGAAATCTTTGGCAGAGAAAACGTATCACTCAGACATGATCAGACACACACACTGCAGAAAACACATTAGCTCAAGCCAACTCCTCTCATCAGACTGATAGTGTTTCCATGTAAAGTACACACACACACACACACACCTCTGCCAGGAACAGAGCATATCTGTCATGTTTTTGGGTGTGTGTGCTTACATTCTTTTCTTCTTCTTCTTGTGTTTTTATATGTGTTTTTGCACATTATACCTGTGTGTGACTGAATTAATGTATGTATGCACATGCATGTATTTATGCATGTGCATGTATGTTCAACTCAGCATGTGCAATGTTTTCGTGCGTGTGTGTGCTGCTGCATGCATGTGTGCATGTATAAGTATAAATGTGTGTATCCGAGTGTTATCTAAACTTAGGCTTCCTCTGTTCTGTTTCATTATATACACACACACACACACACACACACACACAGCTTGTTAAAGATCACACCTGGTCAGGTCAACCGGTTCTGTTCGGTTCTAACCTTTCATTCGGATCTTGAGTTCTGACAGGAGTGAGACCTCTTTGCTCTCTGCAGTAGAAATGATCCCTCAGGCCTGACCAAAACATCTTTGAACAGCCCCCACCCCCCCCCCTCTCCTCTTTCCCCTCGCTCTCTTGTCTAAATAAACTCTTTACACGCAACTTCACTGGCTGCCTGCCCAGCCTGTCTGCTGCTGAGAGCCTGTCAGTCAACACTCGGGGTTATAACCAGACCGCCGAGCTCCGGGCAGGCCAGGAAATCAACGACTGGTTTACTGACTGACTGGTTTACTGACCAGCTCACTGACTGGTTTACTGACTGGTTTACTCACTGGCTGGGTAACTGATTGCTACTTTTTTACACTGACTGACTGGATCACTGGTTTACTGACTGCTTGACTGGTTGGTTTACTTACTGGATTACTGACTGGGTAACTGGTTTACTGACTGGTGTACAGACCGTATAACTGTTTTTTGTTTGTTTTTTTACCTCCAGATGTGGAAAAAGTGACAGATTTTGAAAGTTAGGTAGATAAAAATCATCTTTCTCAAACTGAAACTATTGATTGATCAAAACAAACGTGATCAGTGCTCCGACTGTTACAACTTGCACATGTCGCACCACTGCCTTCAGCTTTAACACCAACAACAACAGTTTGAATTAGTCAGTTAGTTTTGGCAAAAGATTTTGCCGATGAGCCGGATTCACACAGGAACAAAGTGTTACTGCAAATCTCTCAAATCACCGGTACAGTGAGTCATGCCCGTTAGGCTTTACTGGATTAAAATTACAGCTGCCACTGGCAATAACAACAATTATGGAACCGCCTCCAGTAATACTTGAAGTTGTCACCATGTTTTTGCATCAGGACAAATTACCTTAATGAGAAACAAATGAACTGAGGTGAAGTGAAATGAGCCCTTCTGCACGTTTGGTGCATAAGCTCGTTATTTTTGGCACTTTCTGAGGTTGTGTTCTTCTCCAGAGCTGCAGTTTGGGTGGAGGTTTTAATGTGGTCACTTTGGTGCACGGAGGAAGGAGTGTGGTTACAGTGGAGAACATGCAGACCTGCCACTAATAAGACAAAACGGCATATTTTAAATTGATTAATTTTTGAACTAAGTTTGGTACAGAAAGGACCGTTTCTCCCAAAACATCATTTTACTCCAACTTCCTGCTCCATTACTGGTGTGTGTGTGTGTGTGTGTGTGGTTTCCTGTTCTCAATGGGTCCACGGCACGACCCAGATAAGAGCAACGGAGCTACAGGCTTCTCCTCCTCACCTCCTCCCCTTTTCCTCCAACCTGACCCTACCTGACGCCTCCTCCTCTCCCTGTCTCCCGTCCACCCCCCCCCCCCCCCCCCACCTCCTCTTCCACCTTCTATTACCATTTTCTTCCTCCACCGTTTACAAAATCTTCTTCACCTCCTCCTTTCACCTCTTTTTACTTCCCTTCTCCATCTTCTTCCTCTTCCTTCTCTTCTTCCCTCCATCTCCTCTCTCTGCCCTCCACCTTGCACCTACTTCTTCTCCTTCTGTCTCTCCTCACCCCCTCCTCGTTTTACTCCTACTTCTTCCCTCCCTTTACTTGCCTCTTATTTCCATCTCTTTTCTCCTTCTCTTCATACCACCTCCTCTCTCTGCCTTCCACCTTGCACCTCCACCTCATCTGGTCTCTACTTCCTCCTCTCATTTTCTCCCCCTCCTCCTCCTCCTGTTTCTTCTCTGCTCTTCCTCTAAGCTCTCCTCTTACCTCCTGTCACCTCCCTTGTGTTTCCATCTTTGCCTTCATCCTCTCACCTACTGTCTTTGCCCTGCAGCTTATGCCGCCTCCTCCTTCTCCTCCTTCCACTCCATTTCTTTCCTCCCTCATTAGCAAAATCTTCCCTTTTCACCTCTCTTTCCCTTTTCTGCTCGTCCTCCTCCCTCCCATCACTATCTACAGTATAATAACATTTAGCACTTCCAAATTGAAGAACATGTAATCATGCAAACCATTCAAGTCAAGGAATATCAGACATTTTGGCAGCCGTCGCCATTGTGTGTATGTGTGTGTGTGTGTGCGTGCGTGCTCACACACAATAATCATACTAAATGTTTTCCCTCTCTCTCTCCGTCTTTTCCTCTGCCGGCCTCCTTCCTCTCCTTTCTCAGCTCAGGATGCTGGGGATTGAAAGTTCGCACGCGAGGCTAAGTGTGTGTTTGTGTGTGTGTGTGTGTGTGTGTGTGTGTGTGTTTTGGAAAGGGAGAGTTCATTTGAAAATAAGCAGCCACTTCAGCATATTAGCCGTATTTCCACTAGTTGTATTGGAGCAGACATCAGATGCTTTCTTTCTTTCTTTCTTTCTTTCTTTCTTTCTTTCTTTCTTTCTTTCTTTCTTTCTTTCTTTCTTTCTTTCTTTCTGTGTTGATTTGTCACTGGGTGTGGATCAACTCTATGACCTTCTGCTTTTGGGGGGTTTCTGGTGTGAAGTCTAGTTTGTAACGTGTTGCCACACTGCTTTCAACCCATCATTTCTCTTTTTCATTTGTGTGAAACTGACCGAACTATTTATCCTTTTGTAACTTTAATGTATGTCATTTTATTTTCATTATCTATTAATTGATTAGTCCATAAAATGTCAAAAAAATTCAGAACAAAATTCTCATCACAGTTTCCCAGAGCCCAAAGTGACATCTGACCAACAGTCCGAAACCCAAAAGCTGGAACCAGCAAATGTTTTTCTTGAAAAATGACTGAAAGCATTTATTGATTATCAAAATAGTTGGCAACTAATTTTCTTTTCATTTTTCTCTTCATCATTTCATGTAATGTAATTGCTACATCCTCATTTTTAGAAGGAAAAAGTTTTTATTTTCGTATCAGTGATCAGTTTGTACAAATCAAAACATGCTGTCTCATTAGTCTCAATAACAAACCTTGCTTGTTTCTTATAGAACACATGGAAACAGTTGCACAGATGCAACATCTAGCTTCAATCTAGCTTTCCTGGCTGTAATGAAACTAAATGCAATGATAGGTGGGGTATTCACAATACAGAAATTAACACTCTTATAATAAACTGCCAGCATTAGAAGAAGAAGAAATGTCTCTGTGATGTCTTGATGAAGTTTCATATTAAGCAGGAAAACACCATAAACTCATCGATATACATCATGTTTTGATTAGTAACAACTTGCATTGACAGTTTTTGTCATAATTGCAGCATGTTTTACAATTCTACACAAACCATTTTACCTTAAAATGTGTTTAAAATGCTCCAGGATCTCACCAAACTCTATGCTTTTTTCCTCTTTTTTTAGCCTTCTCAGCATAAATGTGACTAAACAGTCTAATCTCATGGTTGGTGCTCATGTTTTCTTTGGAATAAGAACATGCGGCAGTTGTTCTCGCCGGATTTGTGGGGTCATCTACTGCCAGAAGAACCAGTGGTTCAGTGTGTTGTCTTGACTCAGTCATCAGGTTTATGCACCTTCCTGAGGACTAGAAAGAATCTGTGGAAAACAGCTTTGTGTGTGGTTTGTCCAGTCTCCACAGCTTTTAGCTCATCTTCAGGTTTTAAATAAGTTTTCAAAGACGTTGAGTAATTTCTGCTCAAAATGGATATGCAGTGTTTTTGGAGATAAGCTCCTGATGTTGCCTTTCAGTTAGTGAGTGATTGGTCCCAGTGTGTGTGTGGGTGTGTGGTGGGTCGTGTGCAGTATCAGTGGAGGCACCCGTGGGTGACCTGCTCTTCAGACACAGGAATGTAAACGCTGAGACGTCTCCACCAGACTCAGCTTTAACATAGCATGCCAGGGGTCAGAGGTCAGCACTGTGGTAGGAAGAGCAGGTTCAGGGCTGGATCAGTGTGTGTGTGTGTGTGTGTGTGAGAGAGAGAGAGAGAGAGAGAGAGAGTGAGTGTGTGTGCAGTCGTTCTATATTTTTGACAAATTTTT
>JBBPCS010003561.1:0-12163 GCA_037974645.1 Hollardia meadi
AAGTATCGTTTTGGTATCGAGTATTGTGATACTAAACTGGGTATTGGTATCAAAGTCAAAATTTTGGTGTCCTGACAGCGTTACTGTTAGCCATATACTAGGTTTCACCCAGTCTTGTTTGATGTAGAAATAAACTTTAAAATCTGTGAATGTTTGGACTGTTTAATACATTAATACTCAGTACTGTATCAGAGTATAAGCTTTATAGTTCCTATTAGCATTTCTACTTGGAATTGCTAGGAAGAGGAAAGTTATCTATTTCCACTTGAAGTCATGTATCTATTAGATGTACATTATTCCTTTTTGATGGTATATCATAAATATTTTGTCTAAAACGGTGATTCCCAAACAGGGGTACTTGTACAACAAGGGGTAAATCGTGAAAGAGCTAAATAACAGGATAAAGTCCACTTTAAAGTCAATTCAAACGAACACATTTAGAACATTGCGGGTGGTCTCCATGAAGGGGTACTTTAGTTCATCAGACAGGACTGTACATCAGAGTAAAAGGTTGGTTGGGAACCACTGGTCTAAAAGTTCACTGCTTGAATCTTACCTGATTTGTTGTAGACTATTTCACTATTGCCTTTAGCTGTCTATTTTAATGATCTGATTTCTACTTGCACTCTTAATCACAGCACATAGTGTTGAGGTTTTACTACAGAATAGTAGCTGTAACCTCAGTGGGTAATCACATACTGTATATTATATCTTCCTCGTCTAGAGCATTCTCTCTGGATGCTTCTCCTTCCCACAATGCACTGGGCCACAGAGTGGTTGGCAGGGAGTGTACTCTATAATTTACCAGTCCTGTTGCTGGAAGAAGAGACAAAGCATGGAAGGAAGCTTTTCTTTTTTTCACCATGGAAATTATATTTCCAGAGCTAGTCTAATGATACATGATCCAACATGTTGAGAAACGCAGCGTTAAATATTTTACTTGATGCATGTGTGGCTTTGAGTCAATTTCCGTGGATAATCTTAAAGTAAGGAATACTGTATCGGTCTTTACTGCCACTCATAGGACAAATGCTGAGTGTGTCATAGATGGGGTTTAAGAGGGATTTCTCTCCCGCCAAAAATGTATCCTTCTAAAAGTGATCCTTCTAAATCATCCCTTATGACCAGGCCCAAACAATGTGCGGATTTTTCTTTTTCAGTTTTCAGATCAAGAATGGTTAGGAAAAAGTTAGGAAGTTGAGGATGTGGAATGTGTTTTTGCTTAATAATTTAAAATAAAGATTGTTTTTGACCTCAACTTCACCAAATATCAGCAAAGGTGTTAGTGTCAAAGTCAACAGTGAGTACAGTAAGAGAACAGATGACTCTGTGATCTGACTGAATGGAGAACTCATTCGTCCGATCCCTTGAAGTTGATGTGAGTCCTCAAACAAATGTTCCTCTTAATTTTTGACATATAGTCACACCTCACCACCATCGTTGATTTTAATGCTAGCTGAAAACAACAGACGATGGATGGAGATGTGTTAACATTCTAGATTTTACAAGCAACATTTCTATTTGATTAGAATCTGTGGAGATGTCGTTGGAATTCTGCAGCTGCAGATTCCACTAGAAGTGTGTGTTGGTGCCTGTATCTGCAGAGACCCTGCCCTCTGCCTGTGTTTTCTTATTTACTTAGTATTTTGCTGTGTTCTGAAGGTTTCCGGGTGTCAATCTTTGGGCAGTGGGTGTGTAGTCCCCAGCCAATAACAGCGTGCAGGGTGTGATGTCAGGACTCAATACATACACCGATCAGTCACAACATGTAACACTGACCACCTCGCAACAGTGCAATATTCTGCTGGGGAACCTTGGATCCTGACATTCCAAACTGTTTGGGCTATGTGAGCTGTTCACTTCACCTGCTGTTGTTCCTTCATGTTGCTGCTCACTGTCCAGAGTTTGTAGTTTCTTTCCAGGGTTCCTTAGTGGCAGAATTGTGCTGTGTGTAGTATTTGGGTAGGCAGGTCTGCAACAGAAGCAGAATCATATGTACATGTGAAGCAAACTTAACATACAGTAACACAGCTTTCTAATGGGGAGCGATGCAGATGTCCTACCCTGCTTCATGTGTCAGTGAACAAGCTAAGCAATTATTTAATATTAAACATACAGTACATATTTACTGTCAATGTTAAACAGTCAGGCTTAAACACACACAAATCACACATCATCCCACTCTCCTCTCCTTATATGTGAGCCAGGGAAAGTGATATTGCATATGTCAGTGGGGACAGGTGTGGCAGCCATATACCCAGGAAGAGGGGCTTAGGTTCGGGAAAGCTGCTTGCCATGGATACCCAAGATACCCCTAACCCTGACAAGCTTGTGAGGCTAAATCCTGCCATCACACACTTATTCTCACACACCAGCACAAAACATAGTAACACAATATCCCACTGATGCAGTCACGCACTAGCGAGACTGGTTTTTGGCTCAGGGAAAACAGCTGAGGAAGGATGGGTTGTGTCTATAATGTATGAAAAGCGCACATGTGTGTGTGTATGTGTGTGTGCATATACACAGGACGGCTATGGTGTCATGGAAGGTATTCACAAGCTGTCAGCTGTGATCATTTTTCTGTGTCAGTCATGCGTGTGAAAATTGAAATACTCTGTACATTCATTACTGACCGATCTGGAAAGGAAGAAAAAAATCAACTCGATGCACCCAAGTAAACTGGCTCAACCATCACAGACTATGATGTCTACTTTTGTAATTGTTCTCTTTGACTTAAGACTGTCATTTTACACCCAACTACTGAAAGGCTGTGGCTTCCTATTAAAGCACTAAAGTATTGTTTTTATCATTAATTTGCCACATGTACTGTATCTGTAAGCCATCACTGATCGTAATACTCCATCATCATGGTCTCTGTCTTGTCTTTGGTGTCACATTTAGACAAGGCAGAACCTTGTCATTGAAAAAATACATTAAAAGCTATTTAACCTCACTAACACCTCAAGTAGGGAGGAAGTGGAATTCCATAACCACAAATATTAGAGACTCAGGAAGCTTTGCAGTGTTTAAAACCAGCCTTAAGCTTTGGCTAAAGTCAGCACAAAAGTGTCACCACCAATGATTGCCTTGCATCCACTGTATATATCACAGTACTTTTATGTATTGTGTTGTTTTATGTAATGGTTTTGTTGTTCTATTCTGTAGCTGATTGTGTCTACCTGCCCTGGGACAACAGATGCAAATTAGCTGTTCACTAACTCTGGTGCAATTACTTTTAATTGTGCGCTGTTCCTGTACAAATAAACTTTTAAATAAATAAAACAGATAGGCCTACTGTTGTGGTACAGGTCAAATCAAGTTAAATTCTTAGGCGCCTAGCTCCAGGACAAATATAACATATAGATAAAGATAACTTTAACACAGAATAGAAAAGAATCTAGCAAACAGATAAATTAAATACAAATATATAAAATACAATGAAATGATTTTCAATGTTGAGTGTGCATTTCAGAAAAATGAAACAGTATCAGTGCGTAATAATATATGCAATCAGGACCTGATTGGCCTGTGGGAAGAAATTCCTCCTCATCCTCTCTGTCTTGGCCTTCAGGCAGCTGTGACACCTCCCTGACTGCAGCAGGGGAAGACGCTGTTCCCAAAGCAGACGGTGACGCTTTCTGTCAGGACACTTTCTATGGTCTTAAGCACCTTGATGGACAGCCTGACGTCCCTTAGGTGTCTGAGGTTGAGAATAGTTGTTACCCTGGTAATAACTAAAGGGTATCCTAAATAAATGGTAAATTGACTTGCATTTACATGGCGCTTTTCAAGTCTACCGACTCCTCAGAGCGCCTTACAACACTTTAATTTACACACACATTCATACACATACCTGCTAACTGCAGGGGTTAGGGATCGAACCACTGATCAGTGAATGACCGCTCTACCTCCTGAGCCACAGCCGCCCAAATAAGAAATGAAATGGTAGAGACGTTGACAGGTAATATTCATCAAGATGTCGACATGAGAGGTAAGTCCTCTGTGATGTGGACACTGAGGTATCCGAAGCTGTCTGCCCTCTCCACAGGGTCCTGGTGGGAGACACATCCTCCAGGTGAATCACTTCCGTGGATCTGTTGGAGTGATACACAAAGTAAAGTGAGTCCAGGGCGATGTGGAGTTGATGAAGAATTGACAAACCCCTCAAAACACTTCTATCTCACTCACTATCACGGAGGTCAGTAGTAATTTAGCTAACTGAGATGGAGTGTCTTGCCTTACTGGAGAAGGTCGCTTTGTAGTCTGTGATGCTCCGTAGCCCCTGCCACAAGAGCCTGGAATCACTAATTTCCAATACATCCCTCAATAAAATCTGTCTGAAGAGTGGCCTCCGATTGGTCATTTCAATGTGTGACCTCCTGCTAAACCCAGACTTTCTTTTTCAGTTGTTGTTTATGCTTTGTTCTGTGATTTATACCCATCCTTGAACTGTGTGTAATGGTCCGAAATCCATTCTCCCCTGGTGAATCATGTGATGTGTTGCTCACAGCAAGACAACACTTGTTGGAACTTAGTGCTGTTGAATTTCACGACCTCAGTGAGGGCTGCGTCCTTGGTATGCGATGATAACTGAAAGTGATGGGTGCAAAACAGTGAAATACAATAGGGCATAGAAATGAATAAAAATCAAAGCTAATTGGAGCAGACACGATGGCTGCTCTACCCTCTGGTGTCATCTTGATCACCCATGTGATCCAGCACAGCCTGCTGTCTGTTCAACAAGGAAGTTTTATTCCATTACTGCTTTGTCTGCTGGAAAGACCCTCTTTCTGTATCAGACAACAATGCAGGGAAATAAATAAATGGATCTTACTGGTTTGCTAATTTGTTGGTGTTGACAATGGTTCTCAGCACTGACTGTATATAAAGATGGATGACATGGGGGTTCCCCAAAAGTGGACCCAAAACATCTCAATCGCCCTCTGGTGGTGGGCTACAGTATAAACTCCTCCTCCTCAATGATATCAGATAGGACGTGGGCCAAACTAAAAACTCAAAGTACACCTTAAATAAATGTTTCCCAAAGACGGTGTCTGTAATTTTAGGTAGTTCTTATCACGCTGATGTATGTTCAAGTTTTCACTTTTCTGATCATTTTGGTTTTAATGAGTGATTTAATGGGTGAAACGTCATGATTGACAATTGAGCCCTGCTTGCAATTGGGTGGGTGGGTGTATGGGCAGGAACTCGATACTGTGGCTCCACTGCCTGGTCACTACTGTGCAGCCTCTGGTTCCGAATGATGTCACCAGCTCAAGATGGCAGTGCCCGTATCCTGGATATTTTGGCTTCATTTTTGTACAATGGGAGGAAGTGGAGACGCATCCTCCATCTTTATGCATGTCAATGGTTCTCAGTGGTTCTGATAATTAATACCAAGCTAGGTCATGTTGTGCCAAGTCTTGCTAATTACTGGATTACTTCATCAAGTGATCAGCTGGTCTCAAGACACCCATACGCTAGAAGATCAATGGACTCTGTCAATAGACTCCATTTAGAGTCCACTTTGAATGTCCTTCCATGCTGATGAGATGGTGGGGGGTGGTGCTAATGAATACAGATGGGACTAGCATAGACTTTAACCTGTTGTGGCTTTGATGGAGTGTGCTTTGAGGTAGCCAGTGATATACTGCACACTGTAGCATCATATACTACTTTTATATACATATCACCTATTTAGTCTGACAGATATTTAGCAGGCTGTTAGATCTAATGTTGTATGAGGGGTTGAACATCCTTCTCATTAAATCTGTCCTGCTGGCACAACTGGATGCTGGTCTTCTGACAAGAATGTATTTCTACATCTTAACTTTTGTTCCAAAGCAGGTTGTTAAAGGTAATTGAAGATGAGACAAGGCTGCCATTCCAGGGCCAAACCTTAGCTAATGCTTTTGTCCTACTGAGCGACAAAACAAAGTGCAACAAGACATAAGGTGCCACTATACTTCATCAGATGTGCTTTGAACTTTTAACTCAAGCTCTCTATTTCTTATTCTTGACACAGCTATTTCTGTCACTTTTCACTTGTACAGGTGAGTGCAACACTATGAATGTCTTCCAGGAGAGATTGCCAGGAAGTGTACTCTGTTATCGCGTCTTCCACCTCTCTCTCACAGTCCGCCGATTGTGACTGTCCTGAACAGCAACAAATGCTTACTGTTGAGAATGTTGTATAATTTATATTGTGACTGACATCATAATGGATTTTGACTGTGAAACACAGAAATGTGTTGGATACACAAATCTCTTACATTTTGATATTCAGGATGTTAAATAGACCAGGAGAAGTTTTTCATATAATTTAAACAGTGTAATTATATGAACCCTTTGTGAAAGAATGATATATTATATAAAGAACAATAGAGAATGATATATTTCTGTAATACAACTACTTACTACCCTTACTACTAAATTTAAAAAAGAGTTTTTTTACAGACTTTTTTATCCAATGAAATGGAAATATAAATTGAATATATACAATGCACAAACTAGCAAAACCATAATTGATTATGTCCTCCATCAATGTAAACCAGGAAACATTGATTATATTATTGCTATGAAAATAATCAAATGCATGTGTCTTTGTTTTTTTTAATATGACAGTGGTGTTTGTGTCCTGTGTGAGTGTAATGTTATTTTTAGACTTGGTTGACTTTCAGTTTTAATAACCCGATTTGTGGTAATGTCCTATTTCAGCGTAGCTTAGACATCCTGGTAGGACATCCATTGACAGCCAGGTAATGTCCCCAAAGTCGACACTTTCATTTTGGAAGTATTTTTGAACTAGAATGTCTTTACTGGAAGTTCAAAGAATGGCCATTCAAAATCTTGTTTGCCTTGGCATGACCATAACACACATTGTCCAGCTTTTGTGTCTGGCCAACTTAGCGACTTGATGCTCATGTTGCAGAAGAGGTATTTATCATTTAAAATTTTCCACAGGATAATATTCCAACATGAAAAAGTTCACAAAATTGAACCTACAAATTGGGCAGATGGGCATTAGTTTAGGCGGACCATAGAAATCATGCTCAGCTCACAACCCTGCGAAATCAGCTGATTCTCTTCTATGTATCCAATTGGCAATTGTCATACAGGGTGCACTATTTAATCTGCTTTGACCTGCCTACTCTTCCTGCTTCCTCTCAGCCCCTTTGCAACCCACCGCCACCCCAGCTCCTCTTTTTTATGCTGTGTCTGACTTAATCAATGTAATTTCTGTTGTCACTGATGCCTGCTCTGTTCTCTACCCCAGGGGGTCTTCACTGCTTCACTCCATGTAGGCACATGGAAGGGCAGGAGGGTCTGCTCCCAGAACAGAGCTATACCACCAAATATACAGTAACTTACTGCAAATGGTAGACCAAACCGTTCTACCGTTTTACTGTTCTTTGACTATAGTGGATCTGACTGAACATTGTTATTTTAATTCTTCAAATTATGCTTAACTTTCACACAATTTCTTTCTCCCTCAATATCACATAAACTCCAAAACTGCTCCATCATGTGGGCCTAAAATCAAAGCTAACCAAGAAAAATGTCAATACTCACAGCTTCCAAGTTGGGTCACTATTGGTCCTGCTTCGTACTGGCCCTTCTTGAGAAAGAGTTTTCCAATTGTTGTGGGCAGACACGTCATGCCCACTCAAGCTGAAGGAGCAAGTTCACGTGAGGGGGCAGGTTATATGTGTGGTTACAGGTTATATGTAAAGGCTAGTGGTGATGATGGATCTTTGATGGAGGCTGAGCAGTTTGTAAAATAGGTTACTACTGCTCAGTCTGACCTTTAATTGGCAATTGCCACAATCTCATCCGTCCTAATGCTGCTTCCTATGCATTATGATTGAAAATACAGCTGTTATCATGTCGGCACGTTCCTTTCATCAGTGGCTTTAGTGTCTATATTCTCTATATCTGTTTGCATCATAGATATAATTCTCTTATGCGAATTTCTGCCCCTTGAAATTTCTGGGTGAAGCAGACAAGATTTAGCTCTTTTTCAAGAAAAGCAGCAGCAGTGTAGAAGTGAGTGAATAAGTGTCCATAAGAGCACAAATTAGTGACATGAAAATCTTTAAATAAATGCATACAGTATTTACCATGATATAAAGTGGGATATTATTAAGCAACAAAATCGGATTTAGTAAAGTTTTAAAATATTCCGCCCAAAGTCTTTAAATACACTCTATGTCAAAATGCAGAAAATTGTGTCATTATTTTTGTGGGTTCTGGAAGGAGGATGGGCAGTCATTACCTGTCTCAGGGACCCCCATGCCCCCCAGTGTAATTGTGCCCCTCCCAAATATTGGCTTACATGTCCTAGTTGTGGGCACATCCCTTTAAAAAAAACTTAATTTAATCCACTGGGTTTTCACATCCTCACATTATGGTAGCACATGAAAACTTTTCTGTCAGTTCTTGTAAGACCAGAACAATTTCCACACTTTTCTTTTACCTTAGACATTTTTGTGTTACCAGAGTCAGAAATAGTGAGATTGACTCACTAGGTATTCCATGGGTGGGGATAGTCACCTAGCCAGAGGTGGTGCTATGTTACACAAGCTACAAGCCCCATAGGACATATATAGGGATAGGGATGCCAATCTGAGTGGCGAGGAAGCAAGAAAAAAAGAGTGGATGTTTTTTTCTCATACTTTGGGGGTCTCTAGACACACATTTATGTTGAAAATCCATGAAAAGTGAATTTTACATAATATGTGACCTTAAAGTTGAAATGTGAATGTCGGTGCTGGTGGCCGGCCCGACCTACCAACCCAAAGCATCAGTATTTGACGGCCTGGGAATGAGACTCAACATCTTACAAACATCCTTTAAAGTCCAAAGCTTGACTTGGTAACTGTTGCTGATGTATTTTTTTTTCACTCTTGGTTCCCACATTTTAGTGTGCTGAACATGTTTCACTAATATTTACATCACTGCTCTTAGTGATGCTATTATATATTGTACAATAATAATCACTAGATATTTTATTGTATGGATCAACTGATGCAGTTTTGGGAGAAAACCTGTATGTCCATGATTCAAAGTGTGTCATGGTTTCGGGTTTAGTTTGTTTCTTGTTGATGGTTGCAGTCGTGCTTTCAGGTTTGGTTGGTTGTTTCCTTGTGTTGTGTTCTGGTTTGTTTCTTGTTGTATTTTGTAGTCCATTTCTTGTGTATCTTGCCCTGATTGGTTTCACCAGTCTTGTTAGTTTTCCCTCCACTGTTATTGTCTGCCCCGCTCTGATTAGTTTCACCTGCGTCTTGTTAGTCTTCCTTGTGTATTTAAGTCTGTGCCCTCCCTTTTGTCTCTGTCGGTTCATTGAGTGAGTAAGTAACCTGTGTATGTTACCTTGTGTGCCTTCAGTGTTTTTGGATTTTGTTTGTTTCTTGGACTGATGTTTGGTTTTTAACCCTCACCTGCCAAAGACTTGTGAGTCACCATAAATTTAAATAAATCAGTGAAGTTAATCTGCTTTGTCTACCGTCTCTGTGTTTGGGTCCATAACCCCTCTCCCTAGTGTTTCTGGCCCAGAACCTAACAAAGTGATTGTATCTTCTCTTTTTCATTTTTGTTTGTAAGTAGGGTCATGACACCATTTCATACATCATGGAATTTTCGAGCTTCTACAGCAGTTGTCAATTTGCATGTCCTACTATAGAGAATCAATTAACTTATATTACTGTGGTTCTAATGGTGAATTCTAATAAGTAAAACATATGCACGCTGTGTTTATTTACTTCAAGGGCAAGGATGTTGTGATATAGGTAAGGAAGCTATTTAAAGGAGCAATTTGGGCAGCATATCACCAGAGTAACCACCAATAGCTTTCACTGTACTGTAAGCTGTAAATTATCTTGGGCTGGGTAATTATCTTTGGCTGTTAGCTCATTTAGCGGTGGAGCTAGTGGTAGAGCTATACTGTTCACTAAAGTCCGCAAACGTATCACAGGGAGAGTCACCACGGGCAGGAGGCTCAGCTCAAAGCCAAAACACAGATTTTGGTGAGTTTTATTTCATTTGTCTCGTTTGAGTGAAGTGTGTTGTAGTAGGCTATGGTAAAAGAGAGAAACTTGAATCCAGGTGTACGGTTGTAAGCTGGTTAGCATGCTATCTTCTGTAGATATTTCTTTTAAGTCTTTTCTTGTTTGGACCCCAAAGCAGAGACAGACGAAGGTAAAGTAAATAAACAAACGAGGGTTTAATAAGTAACAAAAAAGAACCACTACAAAAAAGGCAGTGGAGGTAGAGAGCTGGCCGGCTTGTAAATCAATCACGAGAATAACGTAGGTGGATCTCCTGATAGGACTGGAGAGCTGAGGACACGAGAGAACTCAGACACTGGAAATACAGAAGCTGGTGAAACAGTGAGGCACACTGAGGGATCTGAACACAGGTAGAAACAAAATACGAGTTGGTCATCAACAGATGGAAACACTAGAGATCATAAGCAAGGAGATAACGCGCCACCGAACGAGATGGAATTATCTGGCAGTAGTGGAGTGATGACCAGGCTTTTATGGAGAGTGTGGTGATTAGATGAATGGTCTCAGGTGTGCCTTGTCTGCTGCAGCTGGCGCTACCAGCCACGCCCCTTGTCACACACAAACCAGAGAGGGAGAGAAAACAAGAAGGGGAGGGGGAGAGCAAAAACACAGAAAGAAAACAACACAAAACAGGATCCTGACATCTGCAACATAACACACACACATCTTTGACATAACATCAACACTGTTCTGCACATCCTGTCGATAATGTAGCTTTCCAGTCGAAAGAACTTGCAACAATGGTCGAATGGCGTTTATTTTATTACTTTGTAGTTCATAGGCCAACGTAAGAGCTAACCAGAAATTAAAGAAACAGGAGACAAAATAAGACATTAGCTTACTTCGCAAAAATACAGTACATTAGCTTAATACACTATGCACCTGAAAATGAGCAAAATAAAAAACTGAACATTAATGGACACAAATAAATGCATTCAACATACCTGTTGCCACTTCTGACTGAAACTAAACTCTTCAACTTATCTTACTCTCCCTGTTTAGCCTTACAACTTTATTTCTCTTCTCATTCTGTTACATTTCCCACACCATTTACTCCATGTTTTTCTACTATCAGTTTCTGTTTTTTGGATGCAAAGAGTGCCCTTTCAAAATAAACTTCCGCTTGCACAGGAAATAGCAAAATATTATATACAATATAACAATATACAAACAAAAGTGTAAACTTGTGCTTTGGGGTTCATTTAAAATGTTAGTTCATTTTTTGAAAGTTTTAAACTAAAATTATGGTCATATCTTACACATCGCACCTTTAAGGTCTATGTACCAAAATTACAGACCTGAGCCCAGCCTTCCATTGGACAAAATGGAAAGAAGTGCCCTCTAACGTGCCCTTCCAGTAGAGAAAATATTAGTGCACTATCGGTGCCATTAAAACGTTAAATAAGATATTCCTTTATTAGTCCCACAACGGGGAAATTTACAGATTTACAAATACTGTATAATAGCTCCTTGCCTGTTTTTTTTCAGATATGTGGTAGTTATAACATCTGCGTCATAATTACATTTTAATCTTAACCAGGGTTTTAAACTGTTTCACTATAATTGCATCACAACTTTCTGCACATACAGCTGGTTCCCCTTTTCATTTTTTTTGCCCCTGCCCCTCAAACAGCCTGAGTCCGCCACTGGTTTGTGTGTTTATTTTTGATGTTTTATAGCTGCCGAGAGTCAAACCAGCATAGCTCTTGAGAGGCACGTACAACACATACATCAGCTCCACCAAGACGCCTTGGCTTCATCGTTTCAGCATGCTATTAATCATCATAAATCAGGGTGTCACTCTTGTTGAAGTCCCCGCCCGCTCAGATCCTGCAGTATACAGTTTGTTTCCAAGGTTTAACTAGCTGGACGCCACCATGAGGCCATGAGCTCAGAGGAACACACCCGGCCATGAACAGACAGATGCGTCCCAACCATGGAGAGTCAAGCTTCATCTGCACTCTCAGTAAAGGTTTATGTAAATGTCCTGTATTTATATAGCGCCTTTCTAGTCAGCTCAAAGCGCTTTACACTACAAGTAGGCATTCACCCATTCACACCCATTCATACACTGGTGGCAGTGACTACCATGC
>JBBPCS010003562.1:0-12163 GCA_037974645.1 Hollardia meadi
ACACACACACACACACACACACACACACACACACACACACACACACACACACACACACACACACACACACATTGTTGTTTTGTTTGTTGTGTGGCCTGTTTTGTTTCTGTTTTTGTCTTGCTTGATGTATTTTAGGAAGCCTTTTTAACACCTTGGCCAGGGGAATAGATGAAAAATAACCTTTTGGCTAATTCTGGCATTTTTACTCATGTATTACCATGTGTCTTCCCAAATGTTATGTGATGGGAGTTTCATCACATGTGAAATAGTGTTCCACCAAATAAACATGTTAAACATCTTGAAAGTTTCACATTTGATAGATTCCTCCAAAGAAATCTTCAAGTCCATTAGATTCATGTTTCATAATGATGTCTAAAAACCACATCTGTAGAATTCATCGCATGCTGTTTCCAACAGTGATTTTACCAAATGTACAAAAGTATTTCACCCGACCTGATTAAATGGGAAATAGATGTTTTATTTTCGTGTTGTGATAATTCTCATGTGAAATATATATTGTGAAGTAATTGCATGTGAAATGTCTGTAATGCATACATCCACACAATATTTGTTCACATTATTCAATGTGTAGCATATACTGTATATGAATTCATGACATCTAAAATGTGTGAGTTTACCACAATGATAGGGATGTTTTCATATGATTTCTTGTCATTCCTCATTTTAAATGTGGTTTACATGTCCTAATTTCTTTTTAAAAATGTAATTCTGTTATGTATTAACGGCCATGCTTATTAAAAAAATTTAAAAAAGATGACATTTCTGCAAAATGATTTTATTTTGTCTTCTTTCAGAATTTGCTTGTCAAAAACACACTCTGTATACAAGCAGTTAAAATGGATTTGATTGCAGCTATTTCAAAATCATAAAGAAACATTTACTCAATAAATACAGCGTTTGCCCATGTGCTTAAATGCTGTGGGATTTTCTTTTGTGGGCATATTTACAGTACACCATAAATAACTTCAAGACATGGAGCACATTTCAGGCTGTGACAACATGAAAAAAAAATTCAAACGTGTATAAATATAGGCTCATCTAAGGACTGGAGAGGAAAAGAAGAAGAAAATCTAAGAAAAAACTTGAATCCTGCTGTACAAACATGCCCACATAACAATAATTAATAGTTGCCTCAGAATTTCAGTCATAATGAATGTTACCTTACCTTATTTGGCGTTCCAATGAGTCAAATTGCATATGATCATAAGTGTTACTTAGAAATGATTACCATAGATATTAGGCTGGAAAACATACAATATTTCCCATATCTTCTGTCATTTGCGTGGATGATTCTTTGTTTTCTGGTAAAACGAATGTCTCTTTATCGACGATCAAATATTTTCCCTTCACCATGATTATTCAGCATGTACTGAAGCAGCAGAGGTGTGTCAGCTATTAAAATATAGAGTCAACACAGTCTGCCTTCTTTACTATCTCTACTTTCCTGCAAGGTACCAAAACTTAGAGAAAAGAAACATCAAGAATGGCTTTGCATATTAGTGTGTGAAGTTTAATTAGTCTGCATCACTGCAAAGTGCACACCCAACCCTGTCATGTCTCCTCAACCAAATGCATTGGATAAACAAGGAAACCTCTTCACAAAAACTCCATCTGTTATAGTGCAAAAAGTTAAACACATGTGGACCGATGTTAAAGCGGAACTTCAGCCATTTTCTACCCAGCACTGTTTTCCTTTTTTTTTCCCATCATACCGATCAATTTTGACTAAAATATTTTTTTCACTCGTGTGATTTACACCATGTCTTATTTTCTCCCTTTTAAAAGTAAAATCTTCTGACCTTCAACCTCTAACAGGACGTTGGCAGAAAAAGATACACTGTACTAGTCTTCTTCTGCTTGTCTGATGGCTGTCACAGCAGTTGTGGAGAAATGCTGGTCAAATGTACAGCTGTCTGATTACACATGTCACATCATTAAGTAGGTTTCCATCCACATGTTTTTATGTACAGTGTGGAGACTGGCAAGAGTGTCTGCTGTTTCAACAAGTGCCCCACAATGACATATGTTCACCTGACACAGCCCTCACATGGAGGTGGTGATTATCATAGATGCAAAGGAGGAAGTCAGGTGCTTTTTCTTTCTCCTTTCAAAACTACAGTTGTCTTTTAAAACCCAGATCGTTCCCTAATCATAATCATGTGATTATTACATTATTGTAACCATGACACCAAAGCAGTTTTTGAAGTCACAGAGAGAGATGTGGTGCTGCTGAGAGGGGCGTCAGATCAGAAAACATTTTTATGTGTCATTCAAGAGGACGCGGAGAAAAGACATATTTTGTTGTTTAATTTTAGAGAACTTGTTGACATTTGAGTTTGCACATTAAAAAGTCAAAGTTTGCACACTTTCTGAAGTGGAGAAGCTGCTGAATTAGTGAAGAGATGATGCAGTGTTTGTTTGTGTTTGTTTGAACATTCTTTTTGCATGTTGCACTCTGACAAGTCTTCACTCCACCATAAAAATGCCAGTGTTGGTTTTCTCTTTCTATTCTCTCTACTCTGTTCTCTATTTGCGTCTGTTTGGGTCGACCTCGCTTTTTGACGGGCCTCATTTTCCTTTGTTCTATTCAAATCAGACCCAGCTATCTTTAGGTCCCTTTCAGATTGGGATTCTCTTCTCACTTTTTTGAAAATGAAACTATTTTGGATCAAGTCTCTGATTCTGTACCCTATATTGTGCCAAAGGAAGCAAAATAATTCATCAAGGTAACGTAAAGTGAATCTCAGATGAAAAGCCGTTAGAAAAGAGCATTATTTACCAGAATTACAGACACAGGCTGTGATCTTGTTGTAACCTCTTGAGAATATTCACATAGCCCCCATTCAGAGAACCATGCACTGACATGGTCTTTTGCAGTAAGCCACATTTGGGTGTAGCTACTATGTAGCTCTATAATGAAGCAGCAATTGAGAGTTGGATCAGAATTGATCGGTATGATGGAAAAACAAGCCAACAGGATGAACAGGAGTGACAATGGTTTCATCTTGAAATGGAGCTAACCAGCTCAGGCTGTGTGACTGCAGTCCCACTGTGCGTGTTAGATGAGTGTTAGCTGCCATTGGTGATAATGACAGAGGTGCCTTTATGTCCGGGGGTCTGCTCTGCCGGTATGCGGAGGTGAGGGGCCATATCATAGTGTGTGGGGCCTGTGCTGGCGGAGGTGCAGTAGCCCCGGAGGCTCTCTGGGTCATAGAGGTGCTCCAGAGTGTAGCCTGTCAGGGAGTAGGCTGTATGCTTGTCCAAGTAGGGCCGCGGGTAGGTGTGGGAGGGGTAAAGGGCTGGGGCCGGGGTGGGGGAAGTCGAGCATGTGCCCGGCCGACCAAACGGGTGGTGTAATGGCAAAGAGAGGGGGGACAGGTCTGTGTGGAGGTGGTCTTTGGGCTTGTGGAGGTGCTCAGACCCTGGACTGCTGAGCCTGGATAGTGGGGCTGGACTAGGTGCAGGGCTGATCACCTGACCCAAACCTCGACACACCACGGCCTGCAGCGGCAGGGACCCTTGAGTATACTCGGGAGTGAAACACAGACCTGAGCCTTTGGGCAGTCCATTGGCCGGTCCCACAGGGGCATCCGGAGTGCCCTTGCGCAGCTGAATTCGACTTTCTTCTTCCTTGATCATCTGCTGCGTGGCTCGGATCAGAGTCTCGATCTTGCTGGGTTCCTGCGGGCTGCAGCGGTAGTGGTCAGCCTGGAACCGATCCCCTGAGTCACTGGCTGAGCCTCCATCTGGAGAGCTGACCACACTGTCCTCGTCCCAGTGGCCTCGGCCTGCAGGAGGACACAATGAAAACAGTCAATGCTGAGGAGACATTTAATATCATTCTGAGCAACATGGCTGCTCTTGGCTTCCACAGGTTTCTCTTAATTCTGTAAGATATTCTGGCATGAACAAATGAAAACAAGCTTGATGATCGTTACATGTCTTACAACAAGCACCTTTAATCTATCTATCGGGGGCTCTGGATATTGTGTAGGTGGAAGAACATTAGCATAGAATACTGGCTGTTGGCCGGTCCAATCTAAAACTTTCAGGGCTTCAATTGACCATATAGTTCTCTCTCTTCAAGGGAAACAAACCAGATCTTCATCCTCACCATGGTAGCTGTGGATAGCTGTCATGTGCGGCATGCTTCTTTCATATCCCTCATGGTTCTCCAAGGAGCTCTTGCTCAGTGGTACGAGGGACCGGGCAGTGCCCCACCATGCATCCCTGCCAGAAGGAGGTGCTCCCAGAAAATATCGGCCTGCCTCGCATCGACCCCGCTCACAGCTTTGACCTTGACCGTGTGTGTGGTGGTGTGCATGGCCGTCGTTGGTGGTGTGATTCTGCTCTTCATACAGACCGTGGCAGAGCGTGCGAGTATCAGTGAACTGCCTGAACACACAGGAGACATCAAGGCCATCACTGTGCTCCAGCAACTGAGGGGAGGCGGAGTCGGTGAGGGGGCTGCTGCCCCATGGGCTGTCCTGGTCCGATTCTGATCGTTCCGTCTGGAAACTAGGATACTGCAGTGAGAAATTGGGTAGAAAGACAAGAAAAGAGATTTTTTGATTAATTGGTTCCTGAGTATCCTGGTAAGCTCTGTACAATTATTGGTTACAAAAAGTTCCCGGGAGCAATGGCACATTTGGCATTAATGTCCACAGTTGAAATTGAAGGTTATGTGGACAGGAGGTCATATGGTGTGTATGATGTGTAATTTTGTAAGTTTAGCCATTGTTTCTTTTTATCAAGGGCTTTTTGCTTTTAGTTGATAGAGGTGTGAGGAAATAAGTATCACATTATTAAGTTTTGTGATACTACACCCATTCACAAAAACACTGTATTTTAATTAATAGTTTACATGCAAAAATTTGTGGCTGTGGTTCATTGTTCTAGAAAGCATGTTGTACTCTGTCTTCAGCCATCTGACTCTTCCACTCCAATGTAACGTCAACTGAGACAGGAAGAGGGAGAAGACAGGATACAAGGTGAGAGAGAGAGAGAGAGGGGGGGGGTATGATATGCCATATGTCAGGAAACAAAACCACTGTCTGTCCATGGCTGATGCAGAGATCTTAATTCATGCCTTTGTTTCATCCAGACTTGATGATTGCAATGTTTTGTTGTCTGGTCTCCCACATGCTCATCTTCAAATGGTTCAGAACGCTGCAGCTCGGACCCTTCCTCTGTAATAACCTCCCTGCTGATATCAGAAAGTCTGACTCTGCTGTGACCTTTAATTACAAACTTCAAACTTTCTTCACCTCAACCTTCAATTAGTACAATATTGTTTGATTAGTCAGCCCTCACACCTGTTACCACCTTTTCAGGGGCTTCAGTCTCAATGTCCTCCTGAAGAGAACAAAACTCAACAAACTGATAAATATTTTCTCTAATTCCCCTGGTTCTGTTTTCCTCTCTCCTCCTCCTCTCAGTCTAGTCTCCTCCTCCTCTCTCCCTCTTCCTCCTCTCTGTCTCCCTCTCTATCTAGTCTTGTCCTCCTCTCTCTCCTCCTCCTATCTATCTAGTCTTCTCCTTCTCTCACTCCTCCTCTCTGTCTAGTCTTCTCCTCCTCCTCCTCTCTGTCTAGTCTTCTCCTCCTCTCTCTCTTCTTCTTCCTCCTCTCTCTCCTCCTCCTCCTCTGTCTAGTTGTCTCCTCCTCTTTCTTCTCCTCCTCCTCCTCCTCTCTGTCTCCCTCTCTGTCTAGTCTTCTCCACCTCTCTCTCCTCCTCCTCTCTGTCTAGTCGTCTCCTCCTCTTTCTCCTCCTCCTCCTCTCTGTCTCCCTCTCTGTCTAGTCTCTTCCTTCTCTCTCCTCCTCCTCTCTGTCTAGTCTTCTCCTCTCTCCTCTCCCTCTCTGTCTAGTCTTCTCCTCCTCTCTCTACTCCTCCTCTCAGTCTAGTCTTCTCCTTCTCTCTCCTCCTCCTCCTCTCTCTCCCCCCTCTCTGTCTAGTCTTCTCCTCCTCCCTCTCTCCTCCTCCTCTCTCTCCTTAGAAATTTAAATGTGGAAATCTTTAAATCCTCACCTGTGTGTATGGCGAGAGCCTAGCTTTGGTCTTGGGCCGGGATCCTCTGCTCTTGGGAGTCCTGCAGTTCTCTGTGAGGCTGCTGCTGGTGCTGCTGCTGTAGGGGAAAGAGGCCTTGGACGTGGCCTGGTCCAGAGAAAGCTGGAGCCCTTTGTACTCTGTCTCCCTAAAGACACAAACATAAATTCCATGTGGCACATTCACAGTGAGATTGCTGATGTTTTGCATTTGCATGTCATAGATTTATTGCGTACAATAATTAGACAAGAAGAGATCTCAGTCCCCTGGGAAGGCTGTTTATTAAAGAACACAAACAGCCCATGTGTACCTGTGTGTTTGGTTTTTCTCGAGGTGCAAAAATCCATTAACATCTGTTAAGCAATTAGAGCCTCATCGTTGTAACTGAAAGGACCAGCTTGCAGAGAGATGTGTGTTTGTGTTTCTGTCTGCTGGGAGGGGTGAGGGTGTGCTAAGAGGGCTGGAATGGCTGTTGGGATGCTTGTTTTACCAGAAGGATTGCATCAAGGCCTTCGACAAACACTCTACAGAGGGAAAGCTGTCCAATCAAATACACTGGGAGATTAAAGGCTATATCTGGCAAAAATCTGGCCCATAGGAGAAGCTGGGACATCTCACTACTGGGAAAAGGGAATTGATTTCTCGCTAAAGTGTTCTACAGATCTCACCATGGATGATGAATCAAGTTTGAGACAACAGAAAACCTGGACAGGGTTTACTTGAGACAAATAGTGATCCATCATCTACACGTTTCCCCTCTGTCTTGATCTCTCTCCACACAAAGACAAATTCATTCCTACATGGGGACACATTTCATGAGATCTGCATCAGTAACATTTGGAGAGAGTCCTAAAAAATCACATTCATTCAGTACTGCTACTCTAATTATGATGCTGTCATCTTTAGCCTTGGTTAGCTGCGTTGGCATTTTGTTGCTATCAACAAATACCCTCTTTTGCAGCTTTAAGAAGATATACATGAGTGTAGAAACAACAAATTCTAATACTTGCATAGAGGTCACAGGGTTCACTGAATGGTTTGATGAGCATGAAAGTGATGTGAATCAGATGCTGTGGGCTTCACAGTAAGCACATCTCAACCCAACTGAACACCTATTGTATGTGACATTTCAGAAGGAGTATTAACCAGTGTTCTCCACCAACATCATCAGAATGCATGAAGGAATATATTTTGACCTGAAGCACTGAAGCTGTTCTCCAGGCTGGTGGTGGAACCACAACTCACAAGACTTACTATCGGTTTTTGTCCATCTGTGACATATATATAATATATTAGGCAGCTGCAACTAAAGATCATTTTCATTTAACTGCTGGCTTGTTTTTACAATTCATCATCATGAATCATTTGGCCCGTTAAACCTTAGGAAACAGTTAAAATGGCATCCCAATCTCCCAGAGCACAAGGTCACGTCTTCAGATTGGTTGTTTCGTTCAACGACAAGTTGGTATCCCAAACCTTTTCAATTTACAATAAGAAATAAAAAGCAGCCAATCCTTGTGCAGAAGCTACAGTCTGGAAATGTTTAGCATGTGAAAAATGGCAACTGCTTAAATAGATTTGTTTTTTGGCAAATCAATGTTCTTCTCTTCTTTCTTATACTGTAAATTATTTTGTGACTCTTTGTGACTCAGATTGATTCTATGCTTTTTTTTGTTTTGCACATGTATGCAAACATTCTTAAAGTCACTAAATGTGGCAAAATGTAGACGTATCAATAAAAGTATTTTATTAGGCACTGCTGTTGTGTAAGAGTGACGAGTAAAGCAACAGAAGCGATTAAGCAGACAGCGTAACTGTTGAGAGTAAAACATGTGGTTACGTGCCTATGCTGCAGACATGCCTTTATTCAAAGGATTGCTAAATCACTGTCAGGTTGCGGTAGCAGTGGCAGGTGCAGAGGCTATCAGAGCTGAACACACAGTGGGAGTTCACATGCAGGTGAAGTGACCTTATCAGCTGTGTTATCAATGGCTGTATACACTAAAGCTACCAGGCAAACCAACTCTCCTCCTGATAACAACACACAAAAGAAGCCCACTGGCTCGTCTCCACCAGCACTGTGTGGCTCAATCCATACAGTAGCTCACTACGATTTACGAAACCAGAAAAAGGCAGGAAATAAGGCTGCATTCCCCTCACAGTAAGCTGGAGCACATAAACTCTCATCAAGTTTACAGCCTATCAATTAAAAGGCCATAAACACAAAGCTGTTTTGGATTTGATGTAGGAGGTAGAGGAAATGTGTGTCAAGCTGTTCTCTGATTACAGCCAGCCGCACTGCTTAATCGAGGGTTTTATAGGCCTTACTCATTCACATGCTCACTTGTACATCTGTGAAATATGCACACATCAGGGGTAATAAAATAACAGGATAATAGGGAAGTAAATGGCATCCCTCGCTTAAAAAGAGCGTGGCTTGTGCAGGTAGAGTTTCTGCCATGATTACAGCTTGATTTTATTGGAAGAAAGTGAAGAAGCAGCTTGTCATGAGGATTTTTGTGGCAACCCAGTGCTGTTGGGCTGATTTTTGCAGATAAAGGCCCAGCACATGGCCCTGCCCAGGGCCTGCCTCTGTTTATATACTGTGCAGGCAGAGCTGCCAGTCTTAGATAAACTACACCAGGTGACTGGCGCTGCCACAGAGAGGCCGCCACAGGTGACGGCCAACACATGAGCACACTTACCAAACAAAAGGCTCAGACATTCTGACAGAATCCAAGAGAGAGGAATGTCTACGACCAACAAAGGTGGATTTCTTCAAGAAATCAGAATCACATTTCCTTTGTTTCGAACTCAGCAAACAACTATTAAGAGTAAAAAAACAGAACAGGAATTGACAAACTTTCTTCTTTCCCAGATTCTGCAAACCAGGCTTCAACAAACACATGTCATATTACCAATTAACCTCCAGTTAATTGCTTCACAGCAACTGCTTGCGTAAATCTCTAGTACCAACACTCATTATCTTATCAAAGCAGAGACTGACAGCACAACAGATCTCTGAGCCACCCCTCTCCCCGTTTCACACCAAACCCATCTGACTGACAACTGTCAGGTATCCTCCGCTCCATATATACCACCACACATCTATAAAGTAGTCATCCATAACATTTTCATATCAATAAATCTACTGTTTCACTCCTCTGTATCAATAATTAATAAAAACACTGAGTTTGTGTCACAGGGGTTTACATTAGTGGGCATTACATCAGTACATCATCAATCCATCGATTCTCTAAACCACTGAGGGTGAATCTGTCACCTTAATTTTATTTGGAAATATGGGCTCACACCTTGTCGACACTGGACATGTTTCAGACATGTTTGTCCATCTGATGGAGGAGACATACATGTCAACTGCTGATGAAGTGCTCCCTTAACTACAGTATATGCCAATGAAGACAAAGTGTTAAAGCTGATGCTGGTGCAAACATTCTTTCTGACTTTCTTGCACCGCCATGATGCTCAACCCCAGGCCCACTGCTTCCTGCTGAAGACATAAATCTTTCCTCTTTCAAAAGGACTAACAGATAAAACCCTGACTCCTAAAAAGGTGGTTAAAAAGTAAATAAAAACAGGATGCATGTTTTAAGATGTAGTAATATCTTTCATGCAGTCATGTGTTTGACAAAGTGGTGAACCTCGGCCCATCCTGAGCCTTTCAATCATGATACTATCACCTGTTACCAATGAACCTGTTTACCTGTGGAATATTCCAAATAGGTGTTTTTGGAGCTTTCCACAACTTTCCCAGTCTTTTGTTGCCCCTGTCCCAACTTGTTTGAAACGTGTTGCTGCCATCAAATTCACAATATTAACAACAATCAATGAAGTTGATGAGATAAAACATTAAATATATTGTCATTGTACTGTTTTCAACTGAGTATATGTCAAAAAGGATTAGCAAATTATCAGATTCTGTTTTATGTTTTACACAGCATCCCAACTTTAAAAAAACAAACACTTACTGTAGTTCTTACTCAAGCTTATAATTTTCTACTCATTCATCTATACTGGTATTGCAGTTTTTTAAAACATTTAATTGTCAGGTGAACGCTGTCACACAATGAAATTATGTTAATTGATTTATAATGTATATGTAAGACTGAGCGGTATGGTCAAATAAAATAAAATATATACATTTTTTAAATCTTGGAACCAAATCACATTTTTAATCCCTTTTTTTCTTGCAAAACGCAGGAAGACCAAAACAATATTGATACATCATACTTTGAGGATTTTCTTAATATACTGTTTGTAAAAAAATATATATAAAAAATATTTGAGCATAAATAATAAAAAACCTGCAACACCTGCAAGGCTGTTTTTGTTATCTATATTCAAAAAATACACTTTCCAGGTCCAGAAATGGCAGCCAGAAACAGCTGCTCTGTTTGTCCTGTTCTTATCCCACACAGCTATGATCTGCCATTACCAGATGTTTCAACTAAGTAGAGACATCCACTTTAATTGTCAGTTTCAGCAGAGATAGAGCAGAGAAGTCTGCACACCAACTCATCTCTTCCTGACAAGACCTCAGCGTGATAGCTGCGACAGCTGCTGACTATTGTTAGCCACCCCCCAGGTAGGAACACAGCAAACACACCAGTTTATGTTTCAGTCTGTCCCTCTAGTTAAATTCACCAGGAGGCAGGTGGAGACATGACTCAAGCCAGGTAATGTAGCCACGTATTATCTACTTTAGCTTCTGGATGAAAAGAAATATTTTGTGCATGTTCAAAAAAACCTTGATTCAAACAACATTTTACACACTGAGCCTGTTGTTTAGAATACAAAAAATGTCAATGAATCAACTTAACTAGTTAGCTCCGCTAACTTGAATGTGAATTAAATAATTTAATCATGCAGCTCCAACAGATGCTCCTTTCACAGTGTAAGCTTATGGGAAAAAGTCTTTTTGGGCCCCTGTGAATCACGTGACATTGTAATTACACAGTTTGGCCACTATGTCAAATTGGTTTCACAGCCTGGCGCTCTTTCTGGGGGCTTGGGTACAAGCAGCAGTCGTGGCCACACTGACTGATTAACATGGGATCTTTGGGAAATGAAGTGCACTTCCACTCACTAACATCACCAAGACAGAAACATAACACTGTTTGTCTCAAGTAAGAACCTGTTGGAGCTGTCAGATTTATCAGGATATTGATGTCCCAGAGGAAAATCTAGCAGTTTTTAGGAGAACAGGTACAGATACTCACGTGAGAACATAGTTTACACTGACGATGCAGTGAGGTCGGGATGATCGGCTGTTATGCACAATGGTGGCATAACTCTGAACCCAGACCCAGCCACCATTCTTGGCCAAGAAACGGTAGTACTTGGTTGTGACCTGACCTTTCACCAGCACTACAAATAACGGCAAATGATTACTATGGGGGGGGTGGGGGGGGATCCAAACAAATTACAGCACACATCGAAATATAGCAGCAAATTACAGCAAAAGGTGAGAAATGACTAAAATCAGAAAAATATGAAATGGGAAACTGCATTGAATGTTTTAAAAAAAAATCTTATTCTATCATGAATAAATGAGCTGCTTTGTATTAATAAATATTAAAAATGAACAACAAATGTATGGAATTTCTTTTGCATCATGCTTAAAATATATCACTGTGTAATCTAACATAATGACATAATATGACCTGACCTGACATATTGTAACATAGCAACACAATATAACACATAATACAACGTAACATAACAAAACATCAAGACATGACATAACCACATAATGTAACATAATATAGCAGCATAGCATTAGAAAACATAATATAACATTGTGTAGCCTGATGTAGTGTGTTGGTACTGGAGTGTGTGAGTGTGCGTGTGTGTAGAGAGAATTTGTAGGAAGGTAAAACAAACCTAACTCACACAAGTGATGAGCACAGCGCAAGTGGAAAGAGTCGCAGCTGTGGACGTGATGATAGAGAGTCTTCTCTATTAGATCCTGAGGCTCATAGCCTGTCAGCTCCGCAACCCTGAGCAACACACACGCACACACACACACACACACACACACACACACACACACACACACACACACACACACACACAC
>JBBPCS010003563.1:0-12163 GCA_037974645.1 Hollardia meadi
GTTCTTATCACGCTGATGTTTGTTCAAGTGTTAATTTTTCTGATCAGTTTGGTTTTAATTAGTTATTTGATGCTATTAAAATGGGGTGAAACATCATGATTAGGCAGGCGGGTTTATGGGTGGGAGCTCAATACCGCAACTCCGCCGCCCGATCACTACTGCACAGACTCTGGCTCCGAATGACGTCACCAGCACAAGATGGCAGCGCTCGTATCCTCTGACTCTTGTCTTGATTTCTTTTGCTCACAAAATAGTTCACAATGTCAGAGTCCATGTCAGGAATCCCAATTTTAGAGTTCAAATGGGGGTCTTGAAATTGCAGTTTAATTCACCAGAGAATGAGAAATTGGACCAAGCAATGCACTTGAAGTTCTTAACGTACATTAATAATTTATTGGTAATATGATAAACCTCCATGCTTTCTGCAAAAGACTGTATGGCTATGACCTCACAGGTTATGCAGGATCTTCTTTTACTCCATATTTGCCGATACATCTTCAGTCGGCATCCTTATAAAGAGAGGTAATAGGACAGTGTTTGTATCCATCATTGCCTTGGTCACCTTTGCAGTCTCTCATCTCCGACTCACCATTTATTGTGTTTCACTGAAGTGCGTGATTGCAGCCAGCTAGTGGCTGTTGCTCAAAGTGTTGTCTCGTACTGAGGAGGAGAAATGGCCGATTTTTAAGAATGTCTTTGTTGTCAAAAGTGAAATGCTCAAAGTTAATGCGTGTGCAGATCCAGAAACCTATCGGCTTGGAGCGATGGGGGAAGGATCTAGCCAGAATTGATTCGTGCCACTTTTCTCCTGACAGAATTTGTTTTTGTTTATTGGGACATTTATTAAACTGTGCATGAAACGTAAGCAGTTTCTGTGGCGAGGAAGAAAAAAAACACAAATATCTATATATGTCGGCCTTGCGAGCAAGAGTAAGATGAAATTGCTTGAACAAAGTATTAAATGAATAAATGCATTGGAACCAAGTGTCATTCAATCTGTCTACGTTATGAAATTCTACTTATATTCATCTCTCCTGCTGTCTGGCAGTTTTATTTCTTTAGCTGACTCTGCTGCATATTCCCAGCTGAGGCAGCCCATGCATACTGGTTCTCAGCTTGTACTGTGCGATGTTAAAATAATTGTTAAATTGTTAAGAAATATGACCCCATCGATCATAGAGTTGGCTGAACGATGCAGATTGTTTTTTAATGATATTTTCAACCAGAAAAAGTATTTCTTTCCGTAGGTTTGTATATATCAGTCTGCAGCTTTATTCTTATTTGGCATATGAAGGTCTGCGATCTTGCAAATGTGTTTGCAAATGTTGCAAACGCTCTGAGCACCATTATGTTCCACTTCAAAAGAAGCATGCAGTGTGGGACAAATTAACATTGTAGTTACTCAGAATTGTTAGGAAATGAAATCTAATTATGTTAATGTTTTTCCCAGTTTCATTCCTCAGCTGCAGACGCACTTGTAGATATACTGTCCACGCCTCAGGCTCACCAACATTCACAAGACCGTGGGGTCATAGAGCTCCATCCACACTGACCCTTTTAAAATAAAATGACATTCACAGATAGCCAATGTTTAGCTGTTGTGTTGCTTCAATTTTGCGCTGTCACATCCATGAGCAAATGGCTCGCTCGTGTTCATGTTGTTACCATATGATAAAATGTAGTCATTTTTATGTGTAAAACTGGAATCTACTCCTGTTTGGGTCACCATTTCTCAAAACACACTTTGACTTGCGGCTGTTGAGGCTCCTGTAGAGAAATAAATCTGTCTCCTTTACCTTATCACTGATTCATTTTCATTCTGTGTCGTCTGTGCAAAGCAACACTTTATCTTTGACTTTGAGAGACAGTTAGTGGTGGTGATTTAAAAAAAAAAAATCATTTCTAGAAACAGAAAAATCAAAAAGGGGTCAAACATTCAAAGCACATCCCCAGTAGTGATCTGTTGTAGCTTTCTTTGTAAAGAAGGAGGTGTTGCAGTTATTTTCAGGGTGTTCTTGTGTTGCTATTGTTGAGATACAGTCCTCGGGCCATTGGGCGATATGGGGTTTTTATGGGAGGTTTTAAGCTGTTGGAGGTGCAGTCTTGATTCATGAGTGGTCCAGAAGCTGTTGGGAAATTCATCAGCCATGTGCCCACATACAAACAGGCTCAATGCTATTAACCCTCAGGGATATTACTATCTCTGCCACACCAGGCTGTATTGTGACCTGGTATTAAGATCCATCTCGTGTTTGAGTTGATATGCCCTTTTTACACCAAAATTAGCACATGCATGCTGTTATTTTTTATTTTTTTTAAATGTGGGTAAACTCTCCAAAAATAGGTGATTGACTCCTTTCCCATTGCCAGTAGATGAGTTTGCCTTTCAGTTTTTTTTCCTGATTTGTCATGTTCGACATCTGGAAAACGGGGAACAGTAGAAAGCAGCACATAGAGGCCAGTGACAGTGTTAGTTTTTTAAAAATATCTTTTCAGTCTCTCTTTCAAATTCAACACTGACTGAATAATTTTCAATCGCTGCTTGATTGGAGACTAACGGAAAAAGTATTTACACACCAATGTCTGGAACAACTCATGTCATAGCATCGTGCTGGGTGAGGGTGCTGGGTGGCTGGGTGTCCACCCGGGTGTCATGTTTCCATCACTGCGGATCAGAGCTGGAGCTGATAGATACCTGCGACTACTGCAGAGTCATTTTACCCAAGAATGAATGCAGATTGTACCCTTTCCCACTGAAGACAAAAGCCAGATGTTAGTGGGTTTTAGTGGATATAAGGCGTCTAATTAGTCTTAAAATAATGAGTGCACTGAGCAGTATCTGCAAGTGGGAAAGTATCCTTGCGATGGAGCATTTCTGCTCCGTGTACAAAAATGAGTGCAAGCTTGACCCTGCAACTGCTCCACACTCGTTCATCCAGTCGACTTTTGAGACCTTGGAGGCGGGATGGAATTGACAGTGGCTTGTGTCTCCACTCCTTTGATTTGTCTCTTTGAATACTGACCCTGACCTTTAATTGGCTGTTTGGTTTGGTCACTGGCACAGTTTATGATAGGCAGTTGCCTGAGAGGACGACCTTTTCCATGGGGCCGGAGACTGGGGGTGTAGACAATCATGCTTATTGTCCTCAAACTAAGGTATTGGAAAAATGATTTGTATCGAAAAATGTCAAAGGACACCCAACCCTATTTCTTTAACATTAACTCCACTGAAATTGATAGAGGAACGATTATGTTTACCCTTTCATTAAACGGTCAGTATGTAGAATGCTAAAACATTGAAGCTCTGTATGTTACACATTGGTAAACCTTCTGCCTACAGTACGACTTCCAAGCTGGTCATTACAGTCATTATACCAGGTACTTGATAAATCCATTTTCATTTATCATTATGTTTCAAACTTGAATATATCTAAATTTAGTCCCAGTTTTATGTCATACTGTAGTTTACAAAGTAAAGAGTTGATCAGAACATTCAGGGCTAAAATACTGCCGCCTGTCTGTCAGCTGCTATCAATTTCACTTCCTTATTCAGACACCTCTTTCTTCATAATGGTTCATTCATTACCTCCAATAGGTGTTGCAGATTTATGCCTTGGCTTGGATTGATGTTGCACTTTACCAAGATGACAGCTGGTAATACTTTTAATATATAGACACACAGGCATCATCATTATTCAGCAGAATTAAAGGCTATAATTTTTTTTTCCTCTCCCACCCACAGATACCCCAGCTGTCCATCTGTACAGGTGGAAATAATAGCTGACTCTGTGTCCAAAATTGCTCCCTTGTTCCCCAATTAATTAGTTCAAACACAGGAAACACTCTGTAGGGTACTTTCAGAAACTTTCAAATCATTATTTTGCATCACCCATACTAATTTACAGCATCAACCAACAACTAACAACACAGGACAAACGCATGAGTTTATTTATTCATTGAGTCTATAATGGAGACATGAAAGCAGATAGAAATGGTGCTAGGCTGCCAGCCTGACTTGATTGGCCGTCAGCCTTCATTTTCCTGGGAAACTTTATGGGGAACAAATCTAAACGCTGGTGGTGTCATTATTCTATAACCATGACATTGAACATTTACTCCATAATGATACGTTAAAGCAAAACAACTGTTGCCAATTTAAATTTTATGTGCTCGCCATTTTACTTTAGCATGTTAGCACGCTAACATTTGCCAATCAGCACTAACAGAGTGCAGCTGAGGCTGATGGGAATGTCATTAGATTTGCTGGTCTTTTGGTCATAATCTAAAGTATTGGACAAATAAAAATTGACCCGATTTAATGGCAGTTTATCCAATTAGTTTGATATTGATATTTGACAGGCCGACAGTGCCATCCATACAGCTATACCGCTAGAATTAATTAACTGAAGAATAATGTAATACTCCTTTATTTATACTTTTTTTCTAAATGAAAAAGCATATTTAGCCAACATTGATAACATTCTAGCTGTGTAACATAAAGAATGCATGCATAGCCGTCCCTACGTCTTTTAACAAAATATTTAACAAAACTGGTTACTATCTCCTTCCTTGTTATCATGTGTTGTCCTCATTGTGCCTCTTGTGCATGTAAAAACTGAGAAAATTGGCTTCTCCTCCCATGTTTCTATCCATCTGTAAAGAAATGCATTTCCTTGCGTTGAATACTTTGGTCCACACAAATCAAAACTGTGTGGAATGGAGGCATGAAAGGTCTCCCCTCGAAGTGCCAAGTTGCTGAAGTTTATTTCAAAAACACACTTCCTTTTTATTACGGATTTTATGCTTGTTTTTTTAGAATGCTAAAAAAATATACATTTTTTTGCATTGTTAAAGAGCACTAGGGAAGCTACTCTGAATATAGTTTGAGTCTCTATTCTGTGTCCTCACAGGGGTGTGTTTGTAACTTTGTTTGGCTGGGAGGCAGACTGCTGTTCAGATGAAATGGGCACACGAGTGACTGCCTCTAAGTTCACATGCCAGTCAAACTGTGCAGTCTGAGAACGGGAGGGAAGAAACGGCTGAAGGGAATAAGTTTGATGGGGAACTGATGGAATTGGAGCTACAGTAGCTGAGCCACTGCCTCTGATTGCTGCTCTTGATAAAGAAAAGTATCAGATAGGCAATCAGAGTTGTCGTCTGAGAGGATTTGAAATTTTTTGGTGGACTATGGATTGTTTATCTGTTCACCTATCTTTGAGAGGACTTGGGAGAATAATACTAATGATAAATATCATAAGCGCAATGCCTAAAACAGAGCAGCAAGCTAACATTAAAAGGGGTCCCAAACATGGGAGAATGCTGGTGTCTCTCCAATTAATCAATTATTATTGAACCCATGAAGGCAAAAAAAAAAAAATTAGTTAAAAAATGCACATCACAATTTTCACATCCCAGTTTTGTGCAACCAACAGTCCAAAATTTAATAATACTCAGTTTTTATTAATATAAAACAGAGAAAAGAAGCAAATTCTCACATTAAACAAGCTGAATCTAATGTTTTCGCTCAATAAACAACTTTCTCGATTAATTTTAAGTTTTTGTCAGGTCATTTGCTGTCAATCAGCGAACTGATTAATCCACTGTGTGCCTGAAGAATTACAATAACCTTGAATAAAAACACGTCTTACGCAGAAACAATTCACTGAAAATTAGAAGCGTCTCAGCGATCGGATTGTACAGATGTTCATTGTGTTCATCCACTGTAAATCAAACATACTCAAGACAAGCTCTGACATTTATGGCATCGTTCGTGGCGGGTGACATTTTACTGTTATTGCCTTGGTTTCTCAGTATTTCCCTGCTCTTGTTATTTGATAGTATAGCTGCGATTACAAGAATCATCCCTTTCTGTGGTCATTAAAGAGAGATTTTTATGCTGTTTGTTTATTTCTTTACATCATTAAGAGTAATCATATCTTCCTCTCTGTCCCTTCCTGCAGAGCATCTTCACTCTTCTGTTGGGTCCTTTCACCTTCTTCAGCGCCCAGAAGACCAAATATCTTCAGATTCTCACCTCACTCTTGCGTTGGATTGGTAAGAATAAACTAATCCTACACTGTTTCCTGTCCAGGATTCAGTTTACTGATATGTTGAAGATTATCACGTCTTCAAACATGAGATTTTTCTTTGCTTTTGTTTGTTCTGTTTGTTTAGCCCTCTTTTTCTACCTCCTCTTTTTCTACCAACATACATTTCTATTTTCTGTCTCCCCCCATTTCTTTCATCCCTCCCTCCCTCCGCCTGTGTGGCTCCCGTGCTCAGGTCCTTCCATCATGGTTCGGTCCTGCTCTGTGTCTTTGATTCCCATCTCCTCTCATTCCTCAGCCTGACAGGCTTGACAGCCCGTCCCAAGCTTGATTGGGCCGTCACTCACAGGGAGACGGGCGAAAATAAACTGCCCGTCCTGGGTCTGCTGTTAAAATCACAACACAACTGAATCATGGCACTCCCGCCACCCCCGCACAGCCGCATGCTAGCTTACATTAACAACACACAAACACAGCAGCATCCACACACTGTCCACTGTCTGGCTGGCTAAATAACACCGCACCTCTCTGTCCTTCTCATCTGTCTTCGCCTTCCCCTGGAAGCTTATGTGCTTGACTGGTGGTGTTGCTTTTATAGGGCTCTTCACAACACTTCATAATAATTTTAAATGGCTCCAGTGGAAACTCTGTTTCCTTCATCTGTTTGAGTGAAGAGGAAAAGAACACTCAGGGATTCAGGGCCAATAGCTACTAAAATTTGATTTTGATTTTTAAAATCATGAAAAAAATAACAGATTTTGACAAAAGCCAGAGAAAAACATTGATATTTTTACTTTTGGTTTTCATTAGCCTGAGTCAGTAGGTGTTGAAGATTGTGATAAACGTCTGATTGAGCGTAGACATCACAGAGAAAGAGATATTATAAAAAACTTTTAATATCCCTCAATAACATACACACCGCTGCAGTTCTATACATTACAAGAGATCCCAAAAGAAATCATAAACACTTCCGAATGAATACAAACTATCCTTGTGTCATTGTACTGTGTGAAATACAGTATGTCTGTGACACACAGGAATTCACCTTACAAAGAGTTTAAAGAATTATTCCTACTCGATGTTTATTTGTTTATTTTGTAGGGACAATGCACACATTTTGTCCATAGTTCATGATGATGCACAGGTTACAGCGGATGAGGATCAGTTGTAGTAAATTAAAGCCTTGCATTTGGTAAATTAAACAAAAAACACCTTATGAAAAATCTAAGTAATGAAACAATCACCCTGAAACAAACTAAAATTCCCACTCTGTCACACACCATCAGCAATCCCAACAGTGTCTGAAATTAACACCCGCCAAGCACCAAATGCAGGTGGGTTTCTCGTTCGGCGAGTGAATCCTGGAAGTCTCTCTGCCACGCTGGCGGGTAAATGTTTATATGACAACAGAAATGTAAACAGAATATTTTAAATGACATGCGATTGTACTTTTTAAGTATAATTCAATGTCATGAGAATTACTTTTCTATCCATGTTTTTCAGTGCAATGCAACAATGTACTATTTGTCTGAGAACAGGTTGTAATACGGTATGAAAAATGTGACAATATCATTGCAAGTATGTACCGCTTTTACAGCTATTACAACTTGCAATTAATAATAATTGATCACACGATGAGGCAGATTTTAAACAAACTCACAGGTTTGCCAAACTTTTTTGGAAGAGACGGCGAGGGCTAACAACCAACAAATGTAAACATTCTTCAGAGTTTAGACGGACTTCCTGCTTCAACTTCGCCCACCCTTGTTATTTTGTTGAGTTCCCATACCATACCATAATCGACTACATTAGTACGTAGAAAGTAATCATTGTGAATACAAATGATGAAGAAAATAACATCCCGTTTTGATAATAAACCAGAATTATCCTTAAAAAACAGGCATAATACACTTGATTGTCGATCCTTAGATGTCTGGGACGTATTCTAAAAAGTAAAGACATGCAGAGTGCAGAGAACCATGTGCTTTACATTCCCAAGTGTGTAAAGACTTGTAGATTGTTGCATCCTCTCTAGAGGAGCAGCTTCTCAACAAGAGAAAAATATCACGCTGTTCAGACATCGTCTCCTTTCAAATATATGTAAGTGTGGGTTTTTTGGACAGCGGACAGTGTTGCAGGGCAGTAGCATGTGGCTGCAGTATCCTACAGTAGTCCCCTCTTTACATGTGGATCACAAACTGTGTCTATAAATCAAATGATGGACAGTCTGTTCCGCTCCAGATCTGCCTTTGTCGTGTCAAACGCTCCCCTGCAGGCTTGAGCTGTAAAAGATTTATAGTTGGCCTTTTCACTAAAAATGCCGGTTTTGACCTGACTGATGAATTCAAGCCGATCAGTCACTGTACTCTGAATAAGGAAACTGCCAACTCTGCTATCACTTCATTTCTATATATTTTTAAAAATATACCACATTTGGTTATTTTTGACTCCCTGGGTCTGTATTTTATTTGGAAGCACTGACACTGACATAAGACCCCACCTCTCCCCCGGACCATTACTCACCACTCCCTGGATACACCTGCATTCAATCACCTGCGCTGCCCTGTGAGGGGATGTGACGTGTTGCATGTCAGAGTTAGCAGCTGGCTGATGTGTTGGGGCCCTGCCTCCTGCCCTCGGCTCTGGCCTTGTCACGATCGTTGCCACTCAGCTGTAGTCACCTTCTCGTCCAGTGAGCCCTGTTTTTTGTTGTTTTTTTTTACCCCAAACATGAGTGATGGTATGACTGCCTGCTGCTGTGCTGGGTTTTTTTGTTGAAACTGTTTTTACAACACAGAATTCCTGACTGCAGTAATTTGGTCACTTTTTTTTCCAGCTGTGCTACTTTATTGTTCCTAAAATAAAATGGAAAGTGGTGCAGAGGGCTCAGGCCATATGTACACATTTGTTTGGACACTACAATGTATGCAACATCTTAAACATTACTATATGCATTTTAAGTAATTTCCTTTTTTGAGCATTTGCATTGAATTATTTTCGAGAACTTGCAAAATTAGAAAACAAATGTGACGAAATGAACACCCAAGCAAAATTGCAGATGGGGTTAGCAATAGCGACACATAAACACCACTGTAAGTCGTAGCATGATAGGTACTTTTTAATCACTTTGCAGATCAGCTCTCAATGTCACCACGTTTTCCTGATATTGTTACATCTTCTCCACTCTCCTAGTTGTTGTTTGCTGTGATGGGTGTTTGTACTCCATCTCAATGAAAGCTTGCAGAAGCCTCCTCCTTCCACAAAGCTTAATGGGAGCATATCTTCTTTTACCATTTTCATGATGAGCTGGCTAATCGTCTCTGTCATGGTGGCATCACAACGGCGCATGCTAACACTAACACTATGAGGTGATGAGAGATTGCCTGTTATTAGTCAGAGCTGTTTTGTGTGTGTGCTTTATGCACAAATGGTTAACTAGTTGTTCTACAATACGTTACATAGCTTGCTCTGCACATTCATGTGTCGAAATACTTCCAAACATCACTCATGTACCTTCTGGTGGCCATTCTGCCTGTGATGCTAACGAGTGATGTCTGAAATGTCGTTGAATGTTATCTAACGCAGATCTATTGTTTTTGCTCTATGGATCTGAGGGACCAGAGGTAATGATGCATTCAACTATTCTGTAATTTTCAATGCCTAATGGGTAATGGCCTGAAGGCGTCACCTCGACTATCCGTGAAAGTAGTGATCAGCTGCTTACCAGCTGCATGGATGAAGCCGTTGACAAGTATGTTCTGGCGTGTTCAAAATAATCAAAGTGACATATGCGTTACTGATCGGTCTGGAGAGGCATTTGTTATTATATTTTTTGTTGAGTTTAAAATAAAATTTAAAAAAAACAGCAACATGTTGAAACAACATAAGAATTTACCAACTTAACCAGGTAAATTAGTCTTAAGTCTTTATGAAGAGACTCATTGTAAGCTTTGTTACATCTCTCCACTCTCTGGAATAAAGGCATAAAAGGCCTTTAAGAATATATTGGAAAAATAGATTGATGAATAAAGAGAAACATAACACCTCTTTTTATGTTAAGCCCCCATTCACATTCTTCTAGGTATATATGTAGGGCATATATACTGAAAGATTCAAACTGTCCTCTTCAATCATCTTTCATTTCCTTTTGAAATTTCAAGAGCTTGTTAACCTTTACGTCTCTGTTCAGCACTGGAAGCTAAAGAGCCAAAATCTTGTACATTTGAGATGTGAGTCGAGCCGCATCTAACGTGCATCATTACTCACCACCACGTTAGGATGTGATAACCAGACTGTTAATGCACTTCTTAAATTTACTGTCCAGCACCTGTTGCAGTCAACCTCTTCATTTCCTGCCTCCTGCCCACTGAAAGCAGGACGGATCATTATCAGCTCTCCAGAAGACCACCTCCTCAACACGGAGAGGAGCCGAGAGCTCCTCTAATTGATATCGAGTGGTATGAGAGGAAGGGAATATGTTCCCAGCCTGCTCACTCAGTGAATGAGTATGAATCGCTTCCGTCCATCTCTCCTGGGATGGATGGATGGCTGTTTGTTGCCTCGGAGGGGTTACTGTCTATATTAACTGTTGAGTGAGTGGCACATGGATCCTGTGCTTCCTAAGAGGAACTTACACATTAATTCAGAGCAATCACTGGTGTTCCTTAATGGAACAGTCATCCAACCACTTTGGTTTTTTGTGACTTTTTCCTTAATTTTCTTTCTGAAGCATTTTTTTCTGAGCTTGCAAGAATTTGATGCTTAACAATTTTTTGAGTAAGACAGTAAATACAGAATACATATTAAAAAAAAGTACCTTAAAAGTTTTGTTGTTGAATCAAAGTAGGTTTAATGTGATATTTTTGATACTTTAAAGATTTTTTATTTGATTTTTAATTATATAAAAGTTGTTATAGGTACTTAAAAGTAGTGCTTGTATTTTTACATATAGATAACAAAATACTGTAGGTAAGGTTTGTTTCTGCCATGTTAAAATATACAATCTTAAGGTAATATTTGAGAACACACAAAAATTTTAATGGTCATCAAGACTTCAAAGTAACTGACCTGACAGTGATAAAATAAATATTTACGGCACCATTTTCCACAACTTAGAGTCATAGCTTCAGCGATCCATGGGCCTCCATCTATCCATCTACTGCTCTTAGTTTACTACAACATCTTATATGGAGCTATGAAAGTGCCTGCAGGGATACTCACAGCTACCCGGTGCCATTTTAAAATGCGTGAGGGGAGGGGGGGTTATTGTTTTTGAAGGTCAGGAGTACTCTGGTGGCTGGTTGGGTGGAAAGTTCAGTTTGTCCACAGCGTGCAGCTCACAGGGGGACGGTGTAATATGAGCGGGTCTTAATGAACCGTACAGCAGAACCACAGTTCACAGGTCCTGAAAAATTACATTTACGGCAGATTGAAAAACATCTTTCCTGTTCTGTCTTTCTGCGACCCTCCTGTCGTCACCCAAGAACTAAACTAAATACACGATCACAGCAACTTTCACTGTCCTGAGTCCCTGCTTAGTATCGATGTTTGCCTAATGAGAGCTTTGACTTCCTGCTGTGATGAGTTCCAGGTTGATCAGGGGAATGTTTGGTGAATGTCTGCTTTGGTTGGAGAACATGATCAATTGGATCTATACCCAGTAACTAAGCCTTTAATTATGGTCTGTGACCTCTGGGTCTTGTTTACCTCATGGCGAGAGTGATTTGAAGGGAGGAATTAAAGCATTGCCTTCAACTGTTTGTTTCAAAAGAAGCTATTTGTTCATACTTTTTTATCTTTCGCTTAAAATCCTGAACCTGTTAAACCTCTAACTTGGCTTTAATCCTGTGCAAATGAGACAAAATTCTGCTTATATAACCTGATATTTGAGGGTTTTACTCTAGAATAAGATATTCCTTAAAGGGAAAATAGACAACTTTCCTCCCCCTATCGTTTCCAAGTCGTAAGTGGCGCCACGGTCACAAAGATGGCATGAGCAACATGGCTACTGTCCAAAATAAAAGCAACTGTAAGAAGTCCTAGAAACTCTGGTCTCAGTGCTGTGATAAAGGCAGAGGAAACACCCGGTTGTATTAATAAGTAGGCAGGTCTTGTTA
>JBBPCS010003564.1:0-12162 GCA_037974645.1 Hollardia meadi
ACATGGGCCAAACTAAAAACTCAAAGTACACGTCAAATAAATTTTTCCCAAAGATGGTTTCTGTCATTTTAGGTAGTAAAATGTAAAATATCTGTTCCAGCTTATAAAATGTGAAGATTTGCTGCTTTCTCTGTTTTTATATCATTTTAAACTAAATATATTTGTTTTCTGAACTGTTTGTAATTTGGATGTTTCTCTAATTTCTTTGTGGATATTTTAAAGCATTAATCAGGAAATAATCATCAGTTGCAGCCTTGCTAATGAGGTTTTGGCTTTCCAAGATGGAAAGTAAATAAATTATTCATTTACATGGCGCTCGTACAAAAGCAATCTTGTAATTTCATCCCTATAGTTCTATGATACTTTTCTTCAGCTGTGTAATTATAAAACACGGTGGCATCTCTCCCTGGCGGGACGAAGCAGCACCGGCTGTCCATCCTAAAACTGATCAATTGTAATTTAGGAAACCACTGGAACATTTTCAAAACAAGCCTCTCATCAATATTCGATAGAGTAATAAGACCTGAGAGGAGGCCTGTGCAGGATGGAAACATTCGTCCCTCGCTGACCGTCACTGTGACACGTCTCAACACATTGTCGTTCATGAACTGAAAAGATTAGAAGCATCGGACTGCAGAGAAAGTTTGTCTCTTTATGTATTATCATCTGTACTTGCTTTTCACACACTTAAGTACTAATATCACACTCTAATTCCAGGTATTGATAATCTAATTTTGTTTCTGTTACCAATTAGGGCCCAAAAAATCTGTTATTGCAGGTTCAAGATGTATCATTCACCTGAGATAAACGGCTCATTGGTCAATTTAACCAGCCTACTTGTGTTTCCTGCTGGTGGGCTACGATTATGTTCAACCTGATTATGTTATTTTATTACTTTCTATTATCACTGCTTTTTGCTTATTACTGTAATAATATATACTGTAAGTATTCCTGTTCCTCTGTCTTTGTTCCATTTGGAAATAAAAGTTATATACTGTTAAAAAATTGTCTACAAATCTGATCTTTGCCATAAAATTACTGAAATTTTGTCAATCACTCCAGATTTAACTGGACAACCAGGTGCTGAATGATCTGTGGCCGTCAGGAGAATCAATAAATGATCTGATGGAATTATTCCCGGAAACCTTTTTTAAATCTTCCAACTGACATAAATACCTCAAACTCTGGCTGACTTTCTGAATCAACAGACTCACGTTGACTTTTCTAAACACTTTTATTGATTAAATATTGATCCATTTTGACCGTTTTGATGGACATCGAGATTTGTGTAAGAGGTTTATTCGAAGCAGCAACACAGCTTTACTCTCCGAAGTCTCTTTTCAGCCTCTAATCTCATCACCGCTACTTTTCTCATCTCCCTCTTGTTCTCTTTTAGTCCCACCAGGATTAAAGGGTTAAAGGGAAGCAGCCCACTGTTCGCTCCCTGTGGTTGTATCACATGGAAGCAGACCTGCTGTACAGAAAACAATAATAGGAAGGACTCGGTGAACATAAGATCGAAGCATTTCATAAAATGATCTGAGACTTCTTGTGGCTTGTTTTGATGCATTTTCACCCCCTGAAAACCACTCAGATGTCATTTAATTCAATCAGAAACTACCTTAAAATAAAAATCAAATTTAAATTAATGCTTTCAGCTCATTTACCAAAAGACTGCATCTATTCTCTGACCCAACTTATTGTGTCCTGTTTTTAAAAATTTAAAAATTTTAATTAATGTCTCTTCTCTAACAAGTCAAACAGCAGTGCTCCCTCTTCCACATGAACCATATTTTAATCTTTAAAAAGACGAGTCCAAATTGTTTTTAATCTTCTTTAATTACATTACCAAGTAAAACAGCTCATGTTTAAATTAAATTCTTTTTTCCACCATATAACTTGTGAACCATTAGCTCAGTTACCAAAAAAGTAATTTTAACCTTTAAATCAATGAGTTTTTGTCCTTTTTTGATGCATTTTCTTTCCCTCCAAACCACCTTTTTTGCTTTAATTCAATAAGAAAGGTTTTAAGAGAAAACTATTAAAAGAAAACCATTAAAATTTTAATTAATATCTCTATTTAACATAAATTAACTTCAGTGCCCTCTGCTTAGCTCACCTAGCTTAGTCTATGTTGACACATTTTCTCCCTCCAAACCACTTAATCTCCTTTATTTAATCAACAAAATAGTATTAACTCAAACAATTAATTGGGATCTCCTCTTTACAATAAAACCATCTGCTCTGTGCCCTCTCCTCTCTGTGAACCATTTGCTCAGTTACCAACAAACCCTCTTACTATTTTAGTCTTCAGTCTTGTGTCCTCAGATGATAACAGTGGAGGCCCGACACGCCCTCTCGCCTCGCTGTGATCTGGTCGCGTGCCCTCCGGCGCTCTCCTCGCTCTTCGGCAGCGTTGGTTTTCGGGCCCGACCGTCTGCCGGGTATCAGCGCTCAGCTCAGGAGAAGCTGATTAAGAGGCAGGATTTTCGAGCAGCTCAGAGAATCTATTCCCGGCCTCGTCGGGGCAGATTAGACCCTCCGGAGCTGCGTGCTGCTTCTGGTCTGGTGGGTGGGACAATCCACTCAGCGCTCAGGCTTTTTTTTTTTTTTTTTCAGCTTTCAGTCAATTACATGACTCAATTTTCTATAAGCTGACCAGAGATGCTATGATTTATTTAATAATATTCACATCAACAACTCAACCGGGTGTTTACTCTGTTTTTATCACAGCACTGAGACCAGAGTTTCTAGCACCAACTGGATTTTATGGTTAGCTTTGGACGGTAGCCAGGCTGCCAACGCTGTCTTTACGACTGCAGCGCGGTTGCTTGTTAAAAGAAATGCAAGTTGTAGTGAAAGCTTGAACACACAAAACAACACACACATCATGCTATAAATTTGTAAGAAGTCATTAGTTTGGTTTGTTAACCGACTTTAAATGCTACATTACTCAGTTGCAATTGAGAAGAGATTTAGAAATGTATCACTAATTTAAACATAAATTATTCAGGTACTCTATTAGAATTTTTTGGCCACCTGGGAGCAGCAAAACAAGCTGTAACCACACACTGACATATTATCACCTTATAAAGATGAAACGTAAGCAAACAGTTATTTATTTACACATCTAGAAAGCAACATTATCATTTATTTGAAGCTTAATTTGTGTCCAAGTCCAATATTCACTCTTTTAGCTCCGTTTTTGGCCTCCACCAACTCCAGAGGGAAGTATCTCGGTCTTTGTCTGATAAATGTCTCCATAAATGTTTGTTGCTAGGCTGTTAGTGTACAGTAAGGTTAGAGTTTTCCACTGAAACAAGGCTGATGAGAGCGCTCAGACTGAACCAAAACAGTAAAGTCGCAGGACGTGAAACCAAAACAATGAGCTGAAAGATGCTTAAACGCTCCACAGAGGTGAAAGAAGTTCCACATTTGGGTGATAATTCTCTGCGGGTTCATCACTGTGACACCTTTCATATCACACAGTATTGATTTAATGATCATATAAAAATATTGATAATATATTTTCGAATAATACAAACTGAATTATGTGTAAGATTCACAGCTGGTAGCATTTTCTCTGTTTTAACAGAAGGATGAATCTGAGGACACCAGGTTTAATCACAGCGACACCCACCTCCTCGTCAGGGAGCGTTACTCACTTCCTCCACCCACACACTCCCTGCTGATCGGGGAATACAAACCAGAAAACTTAAGACACCCAAACAGTCATTTCTTCAATTCAACGACTTCCCTGTTTCCACTGTTTACCAGGACCAGCCGGAGCTTATTTATCATCTGTGATCTTCCCTCTTTACTCCAAAACAACTTCCTGCAACACATCATGTACTGCTCTCACACTGCTGTCCGGTTTTTTATAACATTTCTACTTCATTTTGTGGCTTGTTGCCAATCAATCTTGGTGATAAATTGATATTAAAGCCTGGTCCAGAGGTGGAAAATTGGCAGTTCTCAATCAGCCACACTCAGATACAACAACCTGTCCAACACAGAAGACTAAAAAAACCACAGTGCTTTTTATAACCCCCAGTAAGCCCGGGATTATACCGTTAACCAGCCCGTAACGTGCCAGTACACACCATCAGCTTCTAAATGTAGCAGAGGGCTTTGACTAATAATAGGTGTTACAGTACTGAAAACAACAGGACTGATTCAATGAGATATGATCTGATAAAAATGGGTCACCTTTTGCACAAAATGATTTCTTTTGGTCATCAGATTTCTCTAAACTTTAAACACTGTCCTCCAGTAAAGGTTTGGACAAGAAAAGGTGAATGAGTTCACGCAGAGTCCAGATTAAATACAGCAGTAATGATTTTCTGGTGCTTCTCGGTGCACCGGATCTGGATAGCTCTGCAGGCAGGCTGGTTATGAAAGGTGGCGGTAACTGTGTGGACGTCCTCTGTGTCTCCAGTGTGTAACTGCAGGTATGTCTCTGCCTTTTTTGGTGCTAAACCTCAGCAGAGGGATCGTAACTGCACACTCACAAATTAACAGGGACATTAAACATGTCAAAAGTATAAAAAGAGATCAGTAACAAGAACATTTAATGTGTTGCAGAGACTTGAAATTGTAGTCATCATTGTAGTTGAATTAAAGGATTTGGAAAATCTTAACTTTTAGGATGTTTTTTGAAAATTTAAATACAGTTTATACTGTCTGTATTTATTGTTAAAGACCCCCTCGGGCGAGCTAGATTTGGTATGTCACAAATACGAAAGCCAATCGCTGTCTAATTAGCAAATACGACTACTGCCAGTGAGCCCAGGCAGACTTGGTTGTTATCAAGATATGAACTCACTGTAACATCGTAGCAGGTATTATTGTACGTTTCACAACCACTAACGCTGTGTCAGCCACTGCCAGTTACAAGCTAACAACATAAACAAGAGATGCTAACTACCCTTAGCATTCTGATACGTCTGCTAGTCGCCAATTTTGGTGCCCAACAAGTCTGACTGTGGCTCAAACATCTAAAGTTATGGCTGAATCTCTCCCATGTTTCCTCTAACACTAGCCATCTTGTTGCTAGCTGATCTTTCACTGGTCAACCTAGCGCTAACAGCAGTGGTGGGCGAGGCCAGAGGCCTGTGATTCATAGATCCAGAATTTCTCAATGCGGGAGAAAGAGTAGATGTGCTTCCAGCCCGTTGAAGATTGATACCACTGTCACGTCTGTTTGTTCAATATGAAGCTACCGCCAGCTAGCTTATATTAGCATAACGACTGGAAAGGAGTAAACGGCTAGCCTGGCTCTGTGTAACGGTAACAGAAACCACTTACCTGCATCTCTAAGGCTCACTAATAAACTGGTAAAAAATATCTGGTTTGTTTAATCTGTACAAAAACCAAAGTGTAAAGACATAAAGTTGTGGTTTTATAGGGGGGCTATGTTCCTCCGGCCAAGAAACAGTCGAAGCTAACCAAGCCGTAGCTTCATGTTTACCGTACAGACATGACACAAATTTCAAACTTTTCTTTTAACGTAAAAAATGTAAAAGAAATCGATGAACCATTACCTGATAAAAATAAATAACTTCAAAGTTCATTCATCATCTTGGAAATAGTTTGACCAAACAATCCGATCTTGAGGTCGTCTTACTAACTTCTTCCAGAGCTTTCAACCAAATCATCAGTGGATGGAGTTTGCTCAGTTGTCAATTTTGATGTGTTGACGTTCAACCTCAGTAGCTGTTCTGCACATTCAGGACTCGATTCATTTAAAAAAGCTAGGAAGTAGACCTTGAGTTGATAATTTTGTTGAACTACAACTTAAAAAAAAGAATAAATTTTGATGCTAAAAAGTAAGCACAGTTCTATTGATGCAGAGCTCGACAGTCAACAGATCTCCAAGACAACTGAACACCCGCTGATGAAGACACGGTCAAGAGCTCCAGAAAAGGCTTGTGAGTTTGTTTTTGTGCATACAAGTATAAATAAAGGTTACTAAACAAAACTTGTGTTGTATTTTGCGTTTTCACAAACATTAATCTGGTTGGTGATCAATGTCTTGCCCAAGGGCACTTAAACAGGTCAGCTGGTGAAGGAATTTGGACGTTGTGCTTTCTGTGATGCCAACAGAACGAAAAGAACAAGGATCTTTTCACACATTTATTGTATTTACTTAAATACAAAAGTGCAAAGGGAAAAATAAACAATTTCTTCCCCCAAAAGATGAAAAACCAGATAAAAAGTGATTCCTATAAAAGGGGAGGCCTCTTATCAGTCATCTTTTTAAAAAACTAGGAAATCATTGTCGACTTGATTCTCACTCTTGCTTGATGCAAGCAACAAACCGGAGTGACAGGAACTCAAAATTATGTAACAAGACTCTAAATCCTCTAAATCCTCCAACCGGGACCTGGAGGAGCCTGGTACCACCGCTGGATTATCACAGTCTTATTAATGTACATAGAAAATACACGGGAGTACAGATTATAAACCGAGTCCCATTTACTGCTGGTGAAAATAAAGCACTGTTGGTTCTGAGCTTTAGCTTCTTGGTTTGGTAGCGAAGGTCAGGTACCCTGTGTGACCTGGTATATCTCTGGGCGGGGTGGTGGTCTTCATGGTGATGGAGGCCTGGTTTGGAGCAGAGGTGGGAGGAGTTATCTCTGTGGCGTCGGGCTCAGTCTGAGCGGAGGGTACGGGGCCAAAGTCAGGCAGCGACAGGGAGACGGTTCGCACGTCGTGGACTCTCAGCAGGACCTCCAAGGTGTTGATCTCCTTGAAGCCCTGATCTGCAAGGGCCTCGCAAGTCCTCTGAACCTGCTCTATGCATGGAGAGAAGGAACACACCCGACCTCCTGTGAAGAGAGAGAACAGTTGTTGACGAACAGTTAACATCTTGTTCCCCAAAGAACAGTCAGTAACAACTACGTCTCTTTCTTCTGAGAACTGTTCTTTCCTTTTGGGCCAGTCGAGTTCATTTTAATGGCGGTCGGTCCACCACTTTAGTTCAGACTGAAATATCTCGACAACTATGACATGGATTACTATGAAATTTTACACAGACATTCACAGTCCCTCAAGGTTGAATCATACAGACTTTGGTGAACCTCTGACTTTTCCTATAGCTCCACTAACACGTGAAAGTTTGACTTATCCAGTGAAACAGCTCCACATCTACTGGATGGATTGAGACAAGGTTTTGTGCAGACAATCATGGTCCCCAGATGACAAACCCTAAAGACTGAAGTGCATTCTGAGGTTGAATCATATGATTTTGATGATTCTCTCACTTTTCCTCTATAGCGCCACCATGAGATTTCCTGAAATGAGTGTACCTTGAAATGCACTCATGGAAATGGTTTTGAAAACAATCCTTATCTGAACTCACGCTGTTTGAACCAAACGTACCCCTGTTAATCTAGATATCATCAAGAACTTCTTGGTCCATGTGAATCAACAAATTAGGGTTTACTGAGAATTTTCCTTATTTTGCCAAAATTTCATGAGTTGAGTGCTTGACTCCATACATCAGCAAATATAAGACTGCAACCCAAATGAGTAGCATCTTGGAATTCCAATTTCAGCTAATGCTAATGAACTAGCGGAGTGAACTGCCTGAAGTCTTTGTATATTTTTAGTTAAATAATATAAACTGTCTACAATTATTGCATTTGGGTCTGCAATCCAACATCACCTCAACACACCCTTTAAATATAAGTATTATTGCTTTCTATTTGTCGACTGAGATTAGCACAGATAGCTAAGATTTGAAGAACATGCACTTATATTTTTGTTAGCCTTCCTAATAGCTATCAAGTTAGCAACAACAGTTCCTTTAGGCAATAGTACAGCCGATTTGACAGTAATGCAGTAGTTTTGACAATGTGAAAAGTCATTAAGGAGGCTTGATAACCCTTTACCCGAAGAGGGTCGTCGTCTTGCCCCCCATTTTAACAGCATCCCATGTTTCTGACCTCATTTACGATGTCCCAACTGTTATCAAACATGGTTGATGTTTTTGGCAGGCATCTCCTCATGTGAAAAAGGTCAAATCAGCTTGTATGTTGTAACAACAGTATGGAGCTATATAGGGTTTTGTGATGGTTAAGTCTGGGAAAATGAGTTTGAGCTTTCTTGCTGATGAATTTATAACAACAGATAAGCTGCTACTGCCTGAAGGAGACGATTGCTTCAGTATATGAAAAAATCCTCCACAACTGAGGATGAACATGGCTAAAACCTGCCATATTTACCTCAAAACATCTACTGTAAAGTCAGAAACAATTTCCTCCTGTTATTCTCCACAAACGCTAGGATAATCTGAGAGCATTTAAAATCTGATACAAAATTTGGGATGTCAGGAAGGGGAGGGTCACTAACAGTTGTAATTCACTCTTCATGACTCTCTTAAAATTCAAGACTAGATCACTGCAGATCCACTTAACCTCGTTCTCGACAGGCCAACACACAGCGAGAAGAACTCGGCGTCATGGGAACAGAAGAAGAGATAAGACAGAACTTCAAAGAAGGGGCTGTTTGTAAGATTAAACAGAAGGTTTCTGAATACGGATATTCAAAAAAAATTACATAATTTACCATCCTTCCATGGTTATTATGGCCAAGACACACATGATCACGCTTTTGGGCAAATCAAATCTTCCTCAAACCATCAGACCTCTCAAAAAGGAGTGTAGAAGGTGTGTATTTCCATTGTTATCTCTGTGTGTAGTCAGTCAAAAGACACCCATGGGCAAAGACAAATAATCTAAACCAGATTTATAAACTTCAAATGGATTCAGGAGAAACCTCTGATACTACTACTATTAATAATTTGTTTTTCTTACACCCAAGAGCACTTTCAAAGCATATTTTTTTCCTTAACAAAGCAGGCTTGTGACCGGCTGGGCTCCAGGCTGTAGTTTGTGGATGAGCCGTTGCTCTAATAAACAGAGATCACCTACCAGCTCCGGCCTCTCGGCTCTGAATGGAACCCCGCTGGGATCGCAGTGCGACACCGGAGCAACGAGCCAAGAAAACTTTCACCCGCTGACCTAAAGACCTGGAAGAATGTGACTCTGACCAGTACAGCTGGGGACGGGAGGAGTTAACGAAACAGACGTCTATATTTTTATACTTATCTAAATTGGTGAGGAATAATTTAAAAAGGGATGTAAAAATGGAGAAAAGGAATCGTCTTTGGGTGGCTTGTGCTATTGAGGCATTAAACTGGTGAACCTCACCATTTTACAAACTTTTAAATTGTAGCATTTGAATGAATCATTTTAATTTCCACTCAGTAAAATAAATCATGGATCATGAATAACGATGTTGTTATATTAAACCTGCGTCAACTGATTTTTTGGCCACTTGGGGTCAGCAGAAACAAGTTGTGAAGACAGGAATAACATATCATCACTGTTTTCTGTCTCGTTAGCTGTTAGATGCTTCACGATATTCACCAGTCTGTCTGCTGTTTGCTGCTGAACAAGTAGTGTGGTGTACAGTGGCTTTTAGCTGCCTGCTGTGGCTAAAAACAACACTATGAGAGCGATGATCTAAACTAAAAGAGTAAAGTTGTGGGACAGACAGATAAACAATGAGCTAAAATGACGTGCCTCTCGAATCGCGTCTTTGAAGAGTTCACACATAGCGATTGATGACTGCTGATCGAACGCCGATTTGGCTCCGATCTGGGGCTTTTGTCTGCGAGCTCCAAAATTTGTCGGTGAGTGGAAAATCGGGCTAAAAATCGTGTAGTGTGAACTAGACATTAAGCTCTTTGTCACGCTCCTCGGGCTGTTCCTGAGAAGTTTTTTGTGGTGTGGCAGCACACACTGTCCTGCTGGGGGACCAATGTCATCGGGGCATGCCAGTGCCATGGGGGGGCGGTGCTTGATCTGGGTGTTTGGGCGGATGGTTTGCATCAAATGGCATCCACATGAATGCCAGGATCCAGGGTTTCCCAGCAGAATACTGCACTGTAGCGAAATGATCAATGTTATTAATTTCAACAGTCAGTGGTTTTAATGTGGTGGCTGATTGGTGTATGTTTGCAAGCTAGCTACTTATAGTGCCATTGTTTTATGTTTTGCTATAGTTTCTATAATTTCTGCCTTCTCAACAACAATTGCATGACTGCAATTTTGTGATTCGTGAATTGTGTGATATATAAATAAAACTGACTCGACTTCCAGAAACTTTTAAAGCTTTGTAAAAAGATTTCTGGAGTAATTAAAATCCTGAAGTCATGAACATGTGATACTGAGTTCCAGAAATTAAGACCAGGTCTGCAGAGGGCAGTCCATCGTGTCTGATAAACACTACAGGAGACTTTGGGATGTTTCAGATAGCAATCGTTCCTTCGGCTAACAAGACCAGTGTTCTCCCTCGAGACGGCCACACAATTCAATGGTCTCCTAGCAACCAGGACGAACACACAGGGAGAGGTCTAGTTGATGATTATACAAGGGCGTCTCAAGCTGCCACACTGCCAGACCTATACATGTGTGAAACTATGATTCCTTATCAGGTTCTTGAGTGTTTGTGCTCATAGGATATGTTTGCGTTACAGTTGCATCATAAGAGTCTTTGAGCGAGCAGCATGGGGGGGTTTAGGTGTGTCAGGTCCTTCTCAGAGAGCAGCTAAATAGAGGACCGGGCTGTGGGCCAAAGCTTAAGAATTACTCCTGTGAGAAAAAAAAAAGGAGAAATATTTCACTGCCCCTCGTCTTACACTCTGTCCACTGCAGTAAACCAGAACACAGCAACTTTATCCTGAGCCTGAGAGAAGATCGGGACTCAGTCTGTGCGGAAACAGGAAAAACAAGGTGATGAACTGGCTGGGGGGGCGATACGTCTGCCTCCTGACGTTTCTGCTCTGCAAACAACTTGTTGTTCGATGGTTTTTACACTCCTGAAGCCACTTTAACAAATAAACTAGCTTCCTGTCATGTGGTGCACGACACCTGAGACCCTCCCCAGGGGAATTTTGTTAACTTTTCTATCTGGCTGGAGCATTTTGGGGCAGCTTTCAGGCTCTGGGCAGGCTCTGGCTCTCTGGAGAAAACATCCAGTCTGAGCAGTGGGAAGTAAATCAAGCCTTTCCTCATGGAGCCACATTCACCAGCTCTCTCCCTGCAGCATAACCCTGTATGGTCATGCGACTGCTTCCACAATGGCTGCACTCTATTTATCTGTGTGTGTGTGTGTGTGTGTGTGTGTGTGTGTGTGTCACCGGCTCATGAAAGGAACATGCAGCAGTGGCACCTTAAAAGGGATTCAGAGAGGAGGAAAGCGATCAGCATCCTTGCTCCTCCTGCATTCCTCTTCATATTGGGGTTTACTTTTTAAAATCATGCTGCATTCGTGTGCCTCAGGGAAAAATTAGCACTCAGTCCTTTAGGCTCACAAACCGCTGATCCTGTGCACCTTCACAGTGTTGAATGGCTCTCTATTTTGAGTCAGTTTCCTGGATAAATTGATCTGATTCAATCGATTTTGGAGGTTGTGGCATCAGCGTGTGATGTTGCTTTTGAATTAAACACCAAAACACTCGGTTGAACTCACTCAGGTCAGCACAGCGATATCTGACTTGATGTTAACTCATAAAAACGATCCCAATGACCTCCATATTGTGAGTTAAATAGATTTTAAAAAATGGGAAACGGAGCGCTTTGGTATGCGATCAATATTTTGCATTTTCCATCCTCTGTGTGACGAGTAGACACTGTACAGCTCTTTCCATTATTAAATAAATATATTTTTATTATAAATTACTATTTTATATTCATGATTCTTGACTTTTTCCCCATGGGGATTAATAAAGGATTGCTATTATTAAAAAAATCTGAAGTAAACAGTCATTTTAAAAGATACTCTGAACATACATGATGTAAACGCTCCTTAAAATATCTGTAAATCCCTGAAGCGGTAGTGAGAAACGATGTGTTGCTGCGTGTTCTATCTATAAAACATAAACCGTGACTTTACTTGTAAACACTGACCACCTGAGTGAGCTGCCAGCCTGCCCAGACATGAGGTCCTGGTTGTCACAGACACCGCAACATGCTTTCCTCCTCAATGGCTGAGCTTATTCTCAGCTTTTATTATTCCAGGAAAACACACACACACACACACACACACACACACACACACACACACACACACACACACACACACACACACACA
>JBBPCS010003565.1:0-12161 GCA_037974645.1 Hollardia meadi
CCCCTCAGAAACACATCCTAGCTGATAGCTAAATAAGAGCCATTGAGTAATTGTGCGATTCATTATCCGATTAGTTGGTTAATCGTTTCGATAATCGATGACTAGTCGACTATCAAAATAGTTAGTTGCCACCCTATTATCAGGCCGATTATTTATCAGTCTGATGAATATCGTGGATCCCTATGTGAAATTTACAGGTGTGGAAACCTGTAATTACGATTACTCCAATATGACATGAACGTGGCATTAGCAGGTATATTGTTAACCGTGTTCATCATCCTAGTTCATGTTAGCGTGCTAATATGTGCTAATCAGCATGAGACAAAGAGGGACATGAATGTCTGCACCAAATGTCAAAAGCGATTTCCTTTCATGTCTTCCTACTGTATCATGTTTGTCTAGTATTTTGTATAACATCCATACAGGATGTCAGGATGGATCTATTGTTGCAGGAAGGTCTGGATGGGGTTCACACAGACTCTCCTCAACCACAGCAAGAACTGCAGCACACGTTTTAGCACTTGAGGAGTGGATTCACCAAAGAGATGTCACTGAAAAATACACATAATGCTCCCATCGATACTGGATATGAGGGCGCACTGGGGTCCTAGGTGACCGCCTAGTTTGCCTATGTCTAAACAGCCCGGTCTTCTTTCATCTACTAAGATTTCAGTGTGTGTGTGTGTGTGTGTGTGTGTGACAGTTGTCACAGCAGCAGAGCGGAGACAAACTGCGTCTAATGCAGGACAACAGCTGCCGAGGACCCAACAGCTGTCCACTAGATGTGGTTCTATGATCTACTTTCTCACTACATCTATTAGTGAGACTGAATCACAGGACTCTCACTTCTCCTCACTGCACTCTGTGTATGAACCAGTGAACTACAGTCACACTCTTGGTGAAAGACAAACCAAAGCTTATTGTGCCGCTGGGCTTCCTCTAAATCATTCTGAATCGCAGCGTCAGCAAAATGCTTCACATGTAAAATGGAAACATTTGAGAGAAATTGTTTGGAAAATTCAAACTGAATTCCCTCAGCTGTGTGGTGACAGGAGGAATTCCTACAGGGGGGCTCAGAGAGAAGCATAAATGTTAAGGTAAGTGTAGGTATATAGGGAATTATGGTATGATGTCAGCAGGAAGATCACTAGGTGTGGATACAAAGGTAGGGCAATAAAGGTTTAAGAAATTAAAGTTACAGTATTTTTTTTTTTTTACAGGTGTTTCCTTGAATTTTGCACTAATTATGTGTTAATTACAGGGAAAATGGAAATTTCCTTGACAGAAAAGCCCAAGTCATTCAAGGTAAATATTCATTCATTATTTCTTTTTTATATATTCTCCATATATTTAAACTGTGTTCATGCTTTTTGCACGCACCTGCTTTTTGAGAAGTGTACCAATTGAACACTGTCTCTATTTCTCTATTTTGGAAATCATTCAGAAATTACAAACCCTTAAATTAAACCATCACAGTTTCTTCTTTCACAGCCTGTGTCTCTTGTTGCAGCTGTGTCATGTATGCATTTTGTATACATTCAGTACAATAACTTTATTTATCCCCAGTGGGACAATTAAAAAGATCCTGACGATACAAAGAGCTCAGTGGGACTTCAACACAGTAAATACTTCCTGACTCAAAGGCTGAAAGTTTTTCGCTGGTGAAATGCTGATGCTGCTCTGATGCTGGGGTCAAATCTGCCGCTTTGTAATGACTCTCTGTGGGGTCTTTAATCTCAGCAGTCTGACATAAACCATTTAATTTCCTTCCAGTGAAGTAGGCGTGCTGGTGTATTGACTGTAGACAGTTTTGGCCTTTTTTATGATTAAAGAGAGGTCAGAAGGTTACCGAAGAGAAGCGCAGCATAAAGGAGAGGGGGCAGACAAATGGAAAAAAAAACAAAAAAAACAAAAAAGAAACCATCTCTCCCCACATTAACAGGCTGTCTCCCACCGGGTCTGGGGGCTGTTTTGGATGGGTGACTTCCAACAACCAGTTTCCTCCCAAGGGCCCAGAGGAGGCCAAGAAACCCCAGGCTCACTTGGCATAAGTGAGAATATTAATAAAGAGTGGAAAAAAGAAAGAAAGGATGCACAAACAATGAATATTTTGGGCGATGGGATATCACTGACCAACTCTCCATGAAAACTCAACTCAAGTCTTTCAAATATTCTGAAATCTATTTAATGTAGCCTAATTGTTTTTCATAGACTCAACTATTTGAATCATTTTTTATTTATTAATTTAACCACACCTACACACGACTGAAATCCTACACGACAGACTGACCTGCATCCTTTTCTAATGCACACACCCACACATAAGAACTGCAGCAGTTTCAATTCCTGTCTATCTGTATCTACATATCTAACCGTTTTTTGTTGTTGCCATTTCACACCCTCAATGCATGTTTTTCCCCGTGGTGTCAAACTTACCAAGCCACCCTTGTATTATGTTGTGTTGTCTCACCTACTGTATGTTTATTGTGGATACATTTTCTATGTCTGTATTATTGTCAACAAATCAATGAAAAGACCCAACTCAAATGTTCATGTTAGTCCATCTGTCAGAATTCCCTATCCTGTCTGTAGTTTTTTCTGTTTGTTAGTGGGGTATTTATTGTTACTGAGAGAGGGTGAAAGGTTAAGAGGCAGCCCCGGATGAATAACGAAAAAGCCAGCTGACATTTAAGGTGAGCAAAACATAGCAAAGCAATGTTCCTCAGCCACGCCTAGACTTTCTGCCATGGGTCCACTCTCTCTAGTTCTCTGGTCTGCATGTGCACACTGCATGAGATGATATTTACAACACCTGATAAAGCAGCATTTGATTTAGTTTAAGCAAGCACAAATAGCAGCACAATGGCCTCAAGTTGTTGTCAAGAGGACATCCTGCATACATCTGTCTATTTCTAGTCTCTCTCTATCTCTCACACACACAGATCCAAATACATTCAAACACACACAATGATTTCACTAGTTGGCTGTGTGCCCCAGGACGTCCAGGGATTTGTGTCCTCTCTGCAGGCATAAGGAAGAGGCCTAAAGCCCCCTGAGGCCCTTAACCATGACAAACAGAAGGTGACGGGCAAGAAAAGAAAAAGAAGCTTGCATTGTTTAAGCCCTCCATCCTTAACTTTTATGAACTCCCTAGACTCCATTCTGCAAGCAGGGGCAGACGTAAAAAAAAAAAAAACAATAACCAGGAAGCAGGGACTGAATTTCTTTCATCAGGGTTTGGATGAGGAGAGGGGTGAACGTAAAAATAGTCAGCTATGATCAGGGAGGACAAGAGGGACTGATTTGGATAACAAGCCCAGAGAAAGTTGACCCAAATACTGTACAGAGAAAAGAGGAAATGAGAGAGAGAGAGAGAGGCTAAGGGGATAAAATGGTTTGAAGGCTGTAATCCAGGAGGAGGTGGTGGAGGCAGAATGATACACAGGGATCTATCAACCTTAGAGGTGATGCCAGCCTTACACAAACATAGCCTGAAGTGAAACCTTTACAGGGAAAATAAATGGGCTTCTCATTCAGGTTCTCTCAGAATTAGAGCATGGATAGCAGGTCCACTCCAACTAGCAAGTTTAATACTGTATGTTAAGGAATAAAAATGCTATGTGTAAACGGTTGTTACAGTATATCAGGCACCATCTTCCTCATACCAGGAAGCCAGGTGAAGTTTCTTAGTCCACGAAACATAACTTTCTCCTAAATAACTGAAGAAGCTGGGTGCTTGTTTTAAAATATAAAACAAAAAAACAACTGAAAAAGGCATAAAATGTATCCATATGGCTCGTCTGCTATAATCCAAGTCTCCCAAACTGATTTGTAAAGATTATCAGCTACATTTCCACCCGTTTTAAAGCTGAAGTCATCACTGCAGCTGCTAAGCTAAAAGCGTTAGTGTGGACCCCGTCTGTAGTGGGTGCACCAGCTCCAACATGTATACATGCAGCGCTAGACGAGAGTGTTTCCCTGCTACCCGGAAGTGTAAATCTATACTGTAGCAAGGTAACGCGTTACTGTAATTCTATTACTTTTGACGGTAACAAGTAATTACATAATTTCCTTTTCTAATTAAATAACGCAATTACAATTACTGCAATTTAAATGGCCTCGTTACTTGTTACTTGGGCTATGTCTTGCTTGAAAATATTATTGAAAATAATAGCAGACAATTGCAGCCCCTGTTTATGATCTAACGTCACCCGACCTTATGGTGGCGCAATGTATCAATCAATCAATCAGCATTAACGTTCGTCCACACACCATGGCCGACAGTTCGGAGAATGTGAGCCTCCTTGGCTGGAAATATTGATGTTATTTTTCCCACGAAGAGGTCAAGGAAAAAAATATACTGGTGAGCTGTAGTCTATGTCCAGGTCTGAAAACTTTATCTATATCAGAGACTAGCAATTCAAATCTTCAGAAGCACCTGCTCAAACAACATGCTTCAACAAAGCTAATCGCTAAAGACCCGAGTGCTAGCACCGCTGTCCAAGGAGCTACTCCTTCAAACAGCCAAGGTTTGATTTCCAATGCAAGAACGCGTCTGCACAGTCTATAAGCCAGGCAGAGCTAAACCGACTGATTGCTAGATACGTGGTCGAAGACATGCAACCTGTGTCAACAGTCGAGAAAATTATTTTTATTTATTATTTATTATTAAAATAATTAAATAATTATTTAAGCAAAAGTTACTTTCCCTGGTAACCAATTACTTTTATATGCAGTAATTGGTAAAGTAATTCAGTTACTTTTTGAAAGAAATAACTAGTAACTGTAACTGATTACTAATTTTCAGGAACTTGCACAACACTGCTTACGAGGTGGGAGGAAGCAGCTGACTGACGAAAAGCAGGCGTGCATGCAGACAGTGAGGTGTAGCTATCTTTGTTCTGAAGGAGGGGAACAGTTGATGGTGTTTTTACCTGTAGCTGCGATATCGGGATCCCTGCCTTGGCGGTCTGCTTCTAGCCACTGGTACAAAGCTACGGACGAGCCGCATGCAGAAAAACATGGAGCAAAAAACAGAAAAATGGGAGCAATGTTAAAACAAATGCACACGCACAGAAAAGCAAATTAATCCATGTATGAGAATGAGGAAAGCATGAAGGACACATACACTATCAATATCACAACAGAGTATGGCATTTAAGATATGACACACATGGGTTTGGAAAGTATTACTGCAGTATTCTGAAACAGCACTTTTTACTTTTCACTGTTGCACTTCACTGCAATTATGGAGGTCAAATACGGAGGCATGTAACAAAATGCAGGCAAATGCAATATGTTAGATACATATTGGGGGTCATTAGCTGCAAAGTGTCATAAGACTTACATGACTTTTTAATGAATATTTTGTCCCTTCAGGGAGTAAAAAGTGCCATTACAGAGGTGCAAGACTCAATGAGACTGTGTAGACGCATGTCAGCGTCTGCCTTGATGGAGCTGTGAGTCATAGAAGCTCATAGTTTCATGTTAGTGAGCGGCAACATTTTGAGTCAAACCAAGCAGCAGCATGTGCACAGTGACAAATATTTGTTCCATCTCCATTTCTAGATAGTTTTAGTGTGAGTTGCTCAGTTATGGAGATATCGGCTGGAGAGATGTCTGCCTTCTCTCCAATATAATGGAACTAGATGGCGCTTTGCTTGTGGTGCTCAAAGTTGCAAAAAACACATTTGAAAAACTCAAGAGCAATGTCTCCAAAACTGACTCACACTAAAACAATCTAGATGGATAAATAGAACTACAGGTAAGAGGAAAATGTGTAGTTTTGATTTGGTGGTGAACTGTCCGTTTAGGTTGGGGGACTAACGAGACAAAAAAGAAAAATGGCCAAAATCAAACCAACAGATGGCTTTTACAGACCTAGTCCCTAGTATGGGTTCACACTGAATCCCACATTTCCCATTATGCCATTCGACAGCATCTTTTTGTTAGATTCTCCCTGCATGGTGCAATACAGGCTTTCTGTTATAAATTTGTAGTCTCAGAGCCCAAGTCCATATAACCCTGATGACATCGTTATATAACTGTTTTGACAGGGTGAGTCCTCCTTCACATGATTCCACTGTTTCTGGTGCGTAAAGCTGGTGGCATTTATGTGTAAGAGACTGTGAACATATTTAGTGTAATCTGGTTGACATTGTCTAGATGACACCAGAATAAAAACAAGCTAATCTCACTGTTGATGGAGGTACTCTGTGAGCATACGGACAGCAGGCTAATCCCTGTGAGGACTTCTCTCGTGACTGGAATCCCCAGGCCCAGAGTGAGAAGCCTTAATCAGCTCTCTCCTAAACACAAAACTCTCTTGGAAAAGCAGGACGCTTTATAGTCAGAACACTGCTGGTTAGGTATCTGCATCCAAAGTGGCTTGAACACAGCACGAGGAGGAAATGAATCTCTAATCTGGCCATAATCTGCACAGGACATAACAGTCTATTTTATGACTGAGAAGTGAAGACTCTCTGTCCATTTTGTAAATAAGAAATGAGAATCACTTGGATGCAACATGAATAAAGCTGGTTATTGAGATACGCAGGCTTAGATGTAACCCATCACATTAGTTACCTTTTCTGAATTTCATGTTATATGGCATGGAAGTGCAGCTGCAAACAGGAATTTGACACATTCAGAGACTGCAAGATGTGTGATTTTTGAGTTGACCACAAGCAAAATCATCATAAGGATTATAGGATAGTGTCCATTTTGCGGACTGTTTATCGTCTAGAACTGATTTATTGCCATTTCATCCCAACTAAATTTTGGAATTCAGAAAAATGCACCATACAGCAGTATTTTGAAAATGGTCCTTGCTTGAAACTGCACCAGGTCGGGTACCCGTGGGTGTAATAGGAGCATGTGTTTGCCAAACTGGACATGACCCAGGAGGACCATATGATAACATCACTTGAATGGCACTTTCCTCTTCTCAAAAACAAAGTAACATCCAAAGAATGTGTAGCTCGTCCTCCCCTCAGCTGTAGAAAGGTAATCTGCACAGAGTTTATTCACATCATTCTGCACAGAGTAGGTTCTAGTGTTTTTTTCTCTCGCCTGCAGCTGATGCTGACGGCTGATGCGTCTGCTGTGGCGCCCGGGACTAAACTGAAAGTCTCAGCAGTCATTCTGTGAAATGAAGTGTCACTTCAAACAATGGATAAGTCCGAGGTGAGGGGAAACATTCAGCTGCTGCTGTGAGGGGAAAAACCCCACACGCAGCAGCTGCTGCCATTATCCGCTTCTACCATCACAGTACTTCCGTCTGTTTGTCAGATCACTCTTATCTTCCCATTCTCACATGTCAGATAACATCACACACACTGCAAAATACGCAAAAACACATTTCAGACACAATCCAGATCATGTAACCAAACTTCCTGCTCAGATGAGGTCTTGGACAAACCCACCCTCACATCCATACATCCTTAAATGTAAGGATTGTGCACAAGACCAATGAAACAGTTCTAAGTGATTGTAGTGATCATTACTGGCATGAGATCAATTAGTTACAGTATAAAGCTGATTAGGTATTGGTCTGCATATACTGCTGCTCCAAGAACAGTGCACTTAAAGGATGGATTCATTATTGATTATTGATTGAAATGCTACTAAATAATATTGCTCTGATATTCTTCCAGCTCAGAAGAAGAAGGAGAAACAGCACACTGTCGTCACACTCATGACTTGAGAGGCAAACATGTCGTTGCATGTTTTAACACAACAAATCACTACATCTTACCCTTCCTGTGTGCAGAAACTTCAGGTTATGAACCTTTTTTAAATACAAAAATGGGAAATTACCTGTTATTCGCTGAAAAAAAAATCCATATTATGCATCACCAAGTGTAGTTTATTTTGAGTCAATCCAACATCCACCATCCTGCTGCACCAAACGCCTCACTAAAGCACCAAATGTGGATTGATCCACCGCTCAAAACAATCCCCAACAAATGTGCTTTCCTCCTCTCTGAGTAAAGTCTGTTAAAAACCACAGTGTTCAGCTGTTTTAGGAAATAAAATAAAACGTTCAAAAAAAATTTTTTTTTAATGAAACTATATATTTGAGAATCATTTTTTAAGATTTAGTTTTAGGAAAGCACCAAGAGAGACAGAAGAGATTTGACTTTCTCTTGAAAAGCATACAAGCTGTATCCCTCAGCAGCTCACTGTACAGCAAACAAAAGCAATTACGTCGGTGAGTCAGTGTTAATCCCAAAGCCCCCTACCCGCTGGGTCTCTGTATTGATGCAGAGAATTGACAGCTTCATATTCATACGCTCATTACCACCCTCAGTCCCCACAATGATTTCACTCCCCACGGACCCAATTTAATCTGAGGTCTGTTTTCATTATGATGGAACCTCATCCATTTAGCTTTAGCTCTGTCGCTGTTGATGATGTTTTGTTTGTTTGTGTTATTTGTAGTGTGGTTCTCAGCTCAACCTGCACATAAAGAAACTATCATGACAAAAAACAAAGAGGCTGGGGACAGAACACGACTGTCCGACCAATGTTTGCTGGGTAATCACACAGAAACCACACACGGATCACATACTTCAAACCTTCAGGATACACAAACTGCTTGTTTTAATTCCAGGCTGGTGGAAATGCTTTTCTACTTCCCTAACTTTCATTTCCATCATCAAATCTGAGCGGGGAGCAATCTGTTCCCTCGCTCCTCAACTCGTCTCCTCATCAAGGTGCAAGTGTTTAGTTGCCATGGGCTACCTCGGGGCTGAGAAAGCAGCTCCGCCATTAAAAGAATGAGAGTTAGAGTATGAGGGTCGATTGGGCCGCTGTGGACGGCCCTTACTGGTGCCTCCTGAATGGAATTGCAAACAGTTCAGCAACAACAAATCAACGAAGCCTGCGTGTGTGTGCGCTCGGTCTCTACCTGCGCCTCTTTCTCTGCCATTTTCTTCCACAGTCTCCTTATCAACCGTCACACTTCTGGTCTCCACTGCAAACCACTTCTTAAACTGATTACATCGTTCATCAAGAGAGCTTCACACACTTCACACTAACATTAACACCCACTCTACTCTTATCTTTTAATGAATCAGTTGATAGTGTCTGAAAATATGATTTGAAATATGATTAATGCCCTCCACAATTTCCCAAAGTCTCTAACAACAGCCCAACACAAACATATCACGTTACTGGTGCCATTAAACTGATGAAACGAGCAACGTCTCACATCTGAGAAACTGGAACCAGAAGATGTTTTGTAATTTTTATCAAAGTAGTTGCAGATAATTTTTATGACGATCAACTTATCAATTACTCGTTTCGGCTCGAGCTGGAAGCAGCGAATATTCAGAATGTTTTGTGTGGTAAGTGCTTTAAACAGTTAATCATTTATCAAAATTGTTGGCAATTAATTGACTAATAATTGCACAAGAGTCAACAGCCTGAAACTGAAGGCAGCTAATGGACCAACAGCCCCCGTCAGCACAGTGTTTTTTGTTCTCAATTTCAGAACGCTCCGCTAGTTTTGTGTTGCCACTCCAATTATCTGAATGTTTCATAAAGGCGCTGGGGTCCTCACTGTGAGGCAACCAATCATATATTAGATGGGGCGGGACTAGTCTGCCATCATGGTTGTAACCCCCCCAAAAAAATGGAGAAGAAGCTTGTTCTGGCTGTGTCTGTCTATTCTGAGCTTTATCAGACACAAACTATCATAAAAGAGACATAAAAGCCCATTTGTCAGTGGGACACTGAATGTCACTGGTGCTGTTGTGCACCGTACGGGTTGCAAGCTTGTTGTTCTGTCAACCCTAGTCACCCTTCTGTTAACTTCATGTTAAGTTAGCTACTGAGCTAATGTCAATAAAAACCCAGTTCTCACTACACAAGCACTTTATCCCAGCGCTCCCCAGAAAAGCTTTTCTGCCAGAATAAACTGCTATGTTGACACGGGGCCCAACATTCATGTCAAAGATGACACAAGAGCACAAGGTCTAATGAGCGGACTAAACTGTTTTTCTGCTAACATATTTCCATCCCTGGAAGTCAGGAACTAAACCTGCATTTTGACCAAAGAAACCGGGGACTAAATTTAGATTCACAGATTTCAGGGGAGAGGTCCGTGCTAATTGGTCGGACTATGGCGACCACAACTTGTGTGCGGCTTCAATCTCAGAACCATGAATTACTCTAATATTGGTGTCAGTGTGAGGGATGGACATTTTGATGTTACAAAGTTAGGCTTTGTTGTTGGCTTCCTGATTTCGTCTGAAAGCTAGGGAGGAAAGCAGAGCACAAGGTAAGCGATTGGGAGAAATAAAACTATTACGAATAGTTTGACAGATGTTAGAATCTAAACGGAGAAATCGACCAGCAGATTGTCTAGTTGAGAGAGAGGGGTGATCTGATAGAGTCTATGTCTACATATGTTACATGCTAGATTGGAATGCCTTACAGGAGTTGCAACAGTAATTAAGGAAAGGACGTAGCTTGGCTAAGGATAAATTCCATATATAGAATTTTTTGTTTGATTGCTGCAGCAGTTGATGCCATCCTCCGTCAGGCTGAAGCTGAGCATTTTGCTGCTGAGCCTTCTTCACCTCAATCATCAAAATAATGAGGTCATTTCCATCAATAGACATCAATATCCCACCCCCCTCCCCCCCAGTGTCAGGGGTGGGATATTATATGACATATATAGCATCATTAGAGCCACAAATCACTTAATGCATCCTCTAATTACATGCAATAGGCCCCAGGAGGAGGATGTCCTCAGAACACACATACACCAGTATGTGAATAAAGAAAAGGCACGCACACACACACACGCACATGGGGTATATACACAATGAGGAGAGCGAGTGTGAAGCAGCATATCTCATTAGACAAAACATATTAAAGCTCAGCCCCTTACCACACACACGCACGCACGCACGCACGCATACACACACACACACACACACGTATGCAGATAAATACAAAAAAGACGGAGGAACTAATCATATGTTGGCTGCAGACACCGATGCATAATGTATGTGGAGCCTGTTGCTAGACCGGGTGATCAGACGCTCAGCTCCAGGAGTGTGTGTGTGTGAGAATCAGTGTGTGTGGACACAGTCAGCAGGCATGCCTGACTGACTGACTGACATGCTTTGTTGCCCTGTCTCAAGGCCCTGCAGATTCACATCACTGTGTATGTGTATGAGTCAGAGCGGGCAGACTGACGAGGCGACACAGTCAGTGTTTCACCTGCGGCACAAAGGTACAGACGGTGTGTGTTCATGGCTGTGAAAGCAGGGCTGAGGCCGTCATCATTTACAGTCCCCGGGGCTTGTATGTCTTGTGCTACTTCAGAAGCATCTGTCAGTGCATATCCTGAATATCTGCCGAACACATTAAATCACCCCCCTCAAAAGAACAGAGTCAGTCATGCGTGAAGGCAAAGATGCATTCTGGGCACAAAGAGCCAATAGACTACACACGATCACTAAAAGAGCTGGGAAATAGAAGCTCAAAGAAACAAAGAGAACAATGAATCACACTGATAAAAGGGAAGTAAATCTGCAACCTGATCCAGTTATCATTCATGTGCCATCCGGACAGATTTCAATCATTTCTGTCCATTAGTCATCAGACCACATAAAACATGTCTTTATAAATACAAATCAACAAATCAACATTACTCTCAAAACCAAGCAGCATCTCGAATATCACAGCATAAAAATCGAAGCAGCAGGATATCCTGAGTTTTTGTCTGGACTGATCAAGCCCTAAAAATTGGACCCTACATTCCCCATAATGCAATGTGATGTTGTTGTTTTTTGTGTGTGTCATTTTGGTCATCTTGTGTCGTTTTAACGTCTTTTTGTGACCAGTTTTGAGTTTCTTCCTGAACATTTTGACTCTCCTTCCCTCTCCAGGGCCCCCAGACCCCTTGGGCCCCCAGGCCTGTGTGTGGTAGGTCCGTTCAGAAGTCAATCAATGATTTAGGATAGTTCAGGATAACAGATTCATTAGAAGGAAAAAAAAATGAACCTACAAACTATTAGTGTCATGATTCACCCTCTGTCAGATCTGTTCTCTAGTAGATTTCCACTGACCTCACGTCTGCCCCGCTCTACCTGCCAGTCACGCCCACATCGTCAAGATTATCAGACTCACCTGTTCTCCCAGCT
>JBBPCS010003566.1:0-12160 GCA_037974645.1 Hollardia meadi
ATATTTCCATTGGCTGTTTTTAACTTTTAACTTAACTGTTTAACTTAACTTTTGATTGGGTGGGCAAGACGCACGTTTGGGTGGGCTAAGCCCACCCCTGCCCATAGCTACCGCCGGCCTCGCTCCCGGCCCTTTTGTATGTATGTAGCACCTTAATGAACAAAAAATAGCAAGTGTGTTTGAAAATGGTCTTGTGCACAGGTCCTGGCATTAAAATAAGCTCATATGAATATAAATATGTACATCTGTGTTAAGTACATTGTTATATTATTCTTAGATTGTCTAAACATCACTTATTTCAGAACAGTTACGTAAACTTTCATCCAATAGCCTATTATGTATACAATTTTATAACACGTTAAACAAATATACATTGATCTTAACATTTTTAAACTGAAAAATCAGATTTAGGACTTGAAATGTAGTGACGAATCTCATGTTTTATTATCTTCCTGCAGGTCTTTGTTCACCATTGGCACACTGCTGATTTCACTGTCAAACACAGGTATGATGTTGTTTTGTACAATTATCTGCAGGGATCTGGTTGGAGCAGGTTTGGTTACTGGCGGTGTATAATTACCAATGATAATATTTACAGTTGATAAATTATTAATATGAACTAATAATAACGGGGCACCATCCTGGGATCAAAGGCCAATAACCAAATAGTGGATGCAGTCTCAAAGAAAGGGGTGTTCACCTAAGAATGTAAATATTTAAGGGATATTTAACATTTAAAGGGGGAACAGTGACGGAATGAATCCAAGCACTGACTGTCACGGCAAGCTGCTACTACAATACATATTATATGCATAAATAATCACAGACAACTGCTCCTTATTATGCTCTCGAATATGAATGCATGTAGCCCAGAAGCATAGTTCGCTTAAGTTGTCAACTCACTTTGACACAAGGCGGAGGTGGGGCCTTGCTTAATTTGCAATGCTGACGTGGAGACCACCTCACGCGAGAGTCAAAGATGGCACACATAATCACATGAGTGGGCACGTCATGAGAGAGTCTAGTCAGTGGAGGTGACCGCCAAATTTGAGCAAAGACTGTTAAACAACGCCTGCCAACTTAACACATGTCTAAGGCCACCAAGCAATCCGCTGACCAGATAGTGTGTGTGTGTGTGTGTGAATAAATGTTGGAGCATGTAGGCATGGGTACGTGTGGGTTAGCAAAAGAGAAAACGGCAAGCACTCAAAGCATAGCAAAGAGGCATCCCAGCAACCATGGAAACACCAAACAGTTGCCTCAAAGGCTAGTACGTGACCTTGGGTTTGTCCACTGCCAGCCAGTCTTAGCGTTGGCCGCTGTATCGCTCTGTCAGCGGGTTAAAGGCATGCTGGTCCTCATTCTGGCAGCAAACGAAACAGCGAAGTTAACTTGGTTGAAGAAAACAGGGCTGAGTGGTTATCTGTTTCTTCTTGAAGAAACCCTTCACTTCTGCAGGTTGGGGAGAGACTGCTGCGTTGCGCAGAAGTCTTCTCTGGTACGTATTTAACAAACACAAAACACCCAGTTGTTCGTCCAGTGAGGAATGGGAAATGGACTTGCATTTATATAGTGCTTTTCTACTCAACCAACTACTCAAAGCGCTTTAAGACACTGTCACATTTACCCATTCATACATTCATACACTGATGGTCGCTCCTGCTGTGGCCTCGGTTCGTAAAGTTCAAATGTTTGAAAGTGGCAAATGTCACAAAACCGATTCTCTCTACAGCGATGGTCACACTGGGAAGAAGCGAGGAGGAGCGCTGCAATTCAGGTTTACATGTTAGCTTCTCTGTTGTTTAAACACGTGTTGAGATCCCATCAGTACACAGGGTAGTTTTAAAGCAGAGGTTGTACTGTGCACCCGAAACAGTTTCATGTCTCTCTTCCTGCTCTGTCCTTCAAACACAGAGACGTCAGCGCTGCTGTACCCTGCGTTGTCATGTATCATCATTTCTGGAACAATCCTTTACCTCACCAATGCGCAGGTTTGTGCCGACCCAGCCCCAAAAAAATCAGGTGGGATGTGTGTGAATGCTGAAGGAAGACAAAATCAGTATGAGGGTTTATAAGAGGTAACTTGTCTGTTAATAAGGTGGGGAACCTGTTTGACTCCTATCGCTCCACCATCATCACCATTTACAACGGGGCCTATGACTCCTCTGCTGCCGTCTTTCTCATCATAAAGGTAATGGGTATTTGATGCAATTAAACATTTCAATAAGACCCAAGAGCTCTTCACCACAAAAATTCAAAGTTTTTTTTAACATTTTCTCCTTTTGTCTGTCTGTCAACAGTTGCTGCATGAAAGTGGAGTGTCTCTTCGTTCATCTTTTCTGTTCCTCAGCTTGTGTAGCATACTCCCCCTCCTACATACTTTCTTCCTAATGCCCAGAGGACATATCCCCTACACGCTGCCGGAAAACTTCACTTATGGGTCAGGACAAACTCTACTATCTAGCCCGTGGCCGCTGAATTGTTCTCACTCGCCACCTGTGCTCTGACAGATTGGGGTGCCACGGCCAAAGGAGAGGCAGAAGAGAGGAGGAGAATGGCATGAAGGAAGAAACACAAGAAGCAGACTTGATGAAAAATCAAAAGAACAAGAGGGCAGAGGCTGAATCGTCTGCCTTGTATCCGCTCAAAAAGCCACTGCATGAGAATCAACAGGAAGGTATCGTCGTCATTTATTGGATGTGAATTACAACGCGCAATTTTGATCTCTAATGGGACCTTTTTGGATTGCAAAGTTATCCTTTGCTTCAAAAGAAAATCCATCCTGAACCTTTTTAACATGCAAAGATGTAGCTAATATTTTGACTGCAAGACTCTGCTGAAGATTTTGTTTTGTACCAACATCCAACAATCACACATCGTAGAAGAGGAAATACATTCTCTTTTTTTAACACTAGCAACAGTGTAAGTAGGAAATGTAGGAAATCTAGTCCTCACGTGGAAGTAGGACTGTCACTACCCGATCTGAGTAGATGCTTGATCTGAGTAACGCCAGGGTTTTGTTACTGCTCCACCCCTTTAGGAGACTAGCGGCAGCTCCTGAGTCTATTAATTCCAATGGGAGAAACGCGAGCACAGATTATTACTGATAGTCACCAATGTAAACACTGTTCCTATTTTTCACAAGCCACATTTCTTCTGAATATTCTGACACTAAAATTACATTTTTCAGTCGGACAAATCAGGAGAAAACTCAGCACTCTGCCTCAGCAACACACTCTCACGAGATCAAGAGATCTCAGAGAGCAAGTTCAGTTTTTACCAAACTTCTGCGTGTGGTTTCAAGTTGCCATACCAAGTTTTCCAAGATGGCGGATGCACTCATGCATGTACTACTCAGATCAGGCAGCTCCTCAGACGGGGTTGTGACAAGGAGACGGAAAGAAGATGCACATTGGAGTACATACACAGCAACGTTTCACAACAAAGTAACTCCCAGGACACATTAAATGTTACAATTTGAAAGTTCTGATAGTTTAAGAGTAAGCAAAGCTAACTTTTTCTCTAAAACTTTGATTTTCTTGTTTTCCACTCTCCTGTTTTCCTTACGTCCAGAAGCTAGTTTCAAGAGCTGTGTGTTGTCTTGGCTCTTCTTGTGGCATCTGCTGTGGGTGGTAACCATCCTCGTGTGTCACTTCATCTTCTTATCCAACGTCAACCCCATGCTTTCCCGGCTGGCCAATAATGACCAAACCTTGGGTGAGGTATACAATTGGTAGAATTTCTTGGAGCATTTTAAGTGTCACTCACTCATTAGGTTGATTGCGTCAGTCAGTTTCATTTTTCCATGCAAATTAATACAATTTCATTGGAAAATATACTACTTTCTGAATGGATTGTCAAAATCATTTATTGGGAAACTTCAAATGTAACAAGTAAAGAGTGACTCAAGGTATATTAAACTGGAGGTTACCATAACAACAAATAACAAAAATTTTAAGATGGCTCACAGCAACATTGTCCTTAATTTGGAGTTGTTTGATGAATGTAAGTGCAATATTCATTCTCTTTTAGTGCTGTTTTTGGTCTCTGCCAACTCCTGAGGGAAATATCAGCATTTTAGCTACTAAAGCTCCACTGTGTTCATCAGCTAATTGCTAGGTTTTATTGCTATTTGGTACAGTGGTAGTGTACAGTGGGTTTTTAGAGCTTTTTCTATGAAAACAGCTGACTGCTGCCGGGTTTGGGCCAGACAGCTAAACAATGAGCCAAAACACGTTAAGGGTGCTTTCACACCTTCCCCGTTTGGTCCGGACTTTCAGACTTTTCAGTTTGGTCCGAACCAAAATTCCAGGTATGAAACCTCCCCCGGACGACAGTCAATACCAAAAAGCTGGATCTTGGTCCAACAAAAAGAGATGGTCTAGGAACATTTTTCAGACTTCTGGACCAATTACAGGAAGTTACAGCAGGCTATCATCATAACCGGAAACTGGAAAAGGGAAAAATGAGCCGCGGGAGCAGATGGGGAGAGGATCAGACCAAGTTTTTAGTAGAAAACTCATAAAAATGCCGACACTTTCCAGCTATTTTCGGGGAGGATGAGAGAGAGGATATAAGAGGACGAAAGAGCAATGCCACCTGAAGATAAAGAAGCTCTTCAGTCATTCAGAATCTGTTTATTTTTCCTCATTCAGTAAAACGATAATAGAAGGCTGCCCACTGGTTTGAACAAATGCCGACGTCAGACGCATGCAAATCAATGTCAAGTATTGAGAGATGCAGTCCACGTAGCGGGGGGTCTTGTTAAAATCTTTAGTACACTTGCATAGTTGCAATGTGAAAGCAAAACCAACTGGATCAAATGTATACCGTGTAGCAAAAACATGAACCTTGGTTCAGACCTTGGTACGGACTTTCAGGTATGAAAGCATAAAACTCTGTAAGCTGCTGATTCAGGTCCAGACATCCGGTCCCGTCAACACCACCCTCGATGAGTGGATGCATGAGTCTGATCATGCTGTTGAGTTTAAGTTTCGAGAGCTGAAGCTTGTTTAACTCACTAGCAATGATGAGTTTTCAAGATGAAAATAATCTAGGCATCTGCAGTGAATAATATACACATGATTTATAACTGATGATATGCATACTGGCATGATTCTTTAAGTGCTTTTGTTTCCCCTGAGCCACATCCTTTGCATTATTTTTTATTAATTACCACAGTGTGTCCTCCTCCAGACTGAACTTGGCCTTTTTGTTTACCCCTCCCCTCCAGTGAGTCACTACACCAATGCCTTTGCCTTCACCCAGATGTGCGGACTGCTGTTTTCTCCTGTGAATGGTCTCATCATGGACAGACACAAGTGCAAGCCTCTGGCTCCAGGTTAGCTAGATTTTACTCAAATTATTCTGTTGAACAACGTTTATTTGACTAATTATTGGGTTCAGGCATCACAGTTTAACCATCATCATCTTTCATCTGTTTCTCAGGAAAACCCAAGCGGGAAGCTGACCTGCATTCATCTTCTCTCGCCCTCTTCCTGACCTCCCTGCAGTGCTTCCTCTTCTGTGTGTGTTTCACTTGTCCCGTCCTCCCTCTGCAGTATCTCACCTTTGTCCTGCAGGTTGTCAACAGCGCCTTCTTTTACGGAGGCCACCAAGCCTTCGTCACCTTGGCGTATGTTCACACACACACACTCCTAATCCCGCCACACTAAAACCGCAAATTCAATCAATAATATCTTTTTCAACCCTACTACTCAACCTTCAACCCTGCTACACCTCCCATCTCTCCTTCAGCTTCCCGGTAGCTCATTTTGGGAAGATGTCAGGGATAGTGATGTCATTAGCAACTCTGGGGCTGCTTCTCCAGTTTCCAATCCAACAACTCATCCAGCACCAGCCCCACGGTGATCCACTCTATGTAAGTGTGCAGAGGTTTTGTGATGAGCCTTTCTTAAACCTGAGTGCGATGAACCCTTTTAATAAGCCCCTCCCCTCTCTCTCTTCTGTCATTCTCACAGGTAAATGTGGGCGTCACCTTGGTGTCGCTCCTCACTTTTATTCACCCAATCCACATCAGCCTCTATTGCAGAAAGCTGGCCAAACAGAGAAAGGCTGAACAAGAAGTGAAAGAACAAGAGTAGACAAGATTTTGAGTTTATCCACTGTAACCAGTTGAAAAAATAATATGAAGAATGTGTATGATGTTATGAGCACATTATGAGGTGTTTTGATTTATCACCTATATACGTTGCTGCTTAAAATGATTTAAGAGTTTTGATTTTATCTGACAGAGCTTGGAAGGAGTGAGAGTAGAGAGGACGATATATATAAATACTCACAGTCGGTCAAAAGATTCGCTCATGGCTAAATAACTGCCCTTTGCCTTTAGAATATTTATCATATGAGTCTGTGTGATTTGAAAGTCAGTAGTAAAGTAAAGTAAAGTAGACCAAATTGATTTATAGCTAATATGCTAAAATGTACAAAAACACAAATCCCTTTAGACGTCCCTTTAAAACACAATCAAGTTTTTGCCCACAATGGACAAATATAGTTTGACTTACAAATAAATTAGTGGATTGTGTTTCTCAGCTTATCATGGAGGCTTGAAGGCTTTTACACGTGTTTCCAAAAAGAAAGTTAAGAAAATATTAATAACTTAGATGTCTTTATAGCGTTGTTCATTAAGGTTCGTATGCACTTACATTTAATTCACAGATTGTGCCTTTTCCTCGCTCAGTAAGTGTTTTAAATGTTTTCAATTCTCATCCACACTCTTTGGGCATGATTGACATATAATCAGTTGAAAACAGCAAAAAGACAATATATTAAAAGTTTGACCTCATCAACTTCATTGATGATGGCAGCAACACGTTTCAAACAAGTTGGGACAGGGGCAACAAAAGACTGGGAAAGTTGTGGAATGCTCCAAAAACACCTGATTGGAACATTCCACAGGTAAAGTGGTTCATTAACAGGTGATGGTATCGTGATTGAGTATGAAAGGGGCATCTTCAAAAGGCTCAGTCCTTCACAACCAAGGATGGGGTTAGGGTTAGGGTTATCATCTTCAAAAGGCTCAGTCCTTCACAAGCAAGGATGGGGAGAGGTTCACCACTTTGTAAAACACAGGATTGTATAAAGTATATTACTACATGGGCTCAGGAACACTTGATTGCCTTCTGTTTTTATTTACATTTTACACAGCATCCCAGCTTTCTGGAATCAGAGTTGTAAACAACCATAAAGCCAAATAAAGCTATGTTTTGTTTTGGTCTGCTATGTTGGCTAGTTTGCTGCGCGACACACATGTTTTTACCGTACAAGCTGTCGGGAGGAAATATTTTTAGACTTATGTATTAGGAACATTGTAAACATTGTTAAATATGGGAATACAGAATAGAAGGGGGGGGGCGGCAAACAGTCAGGGTGCTGCTGTTGTGCATGTTGGCTCGCTGCAAAGGCGCTGTTAAACTAAATGGACCAGAACCTTAATTAATTTCATTAAATACACCTGTGTTTCCCTGCTAGTTCATGTCAATATGGCTGCCGTAAAAGAAGGTCTGTCCCCTGCAAAGAGGAGCCTTCTTAATCCCACCGAGGACCAGTTGTCGCCACCTGCAGCAAGATTCGCTACACCTTTGGGAATACGATAGATAAACTGCAGCCTAATCCCAAACTGTGAGTGGCAGCAAAAGAAGAAGAAGAGCTCATTGATGATATCAACACCTATGGTTATTACATTTCACATCAGGTTGACTGTAGCAGTCATGGAGGAAATGATTGTGTTTCACTCCAAATTGTCCATCGTGGAGAAACTGCTCATTTCAGCCTTGACCAAGATCAAGCACTTGGTGTGTGATTACTGTGCCGTCCTCCATGTGGAGCTAAACGGGGAGAAACAACACAGCAGCGCTTTGAGAGAGAGGAACTGAAGCAGTACCAAGGTATCCAGGATATCCCAGCAGAATATTGCACTGTAGCGGGATGGTCAATGAGATTCATCAGATGGAGCCACCTGATGCGCCACAAGCTGCATTTGGGCGTCCGGCCATTTACCTGCCAGATATGTGGGGGTAAGTTTTCTCATAGCGCCCACCTCAATGCACACATGAAGACCCACAGCAGGTGAACATCGGAGATTTCTGTGTTATTGCCATCAGACTGCATCAATGACAGGCCCTGTGCTGCTTTAAGCTACGTTTCTATATGACATGGTATGGGCAAGTCTTACTGCTCTTACCCTGTTTGCAACGGCGGCAGGCAGATATTTTCAGCCAAAACTAGCTGGACAGCACAAAATACCAGATAGACGAAATAAGCGGCTTGCTGGTGAAGAAGCGCGAGCATCTAGCGAATAATGCAGATATTTCCACTATAATTCCACCCATCAGTAACACCAGTGTCATTGTTTCAGTTTAAGTGTGTCCTTTAGCCTACTGTGTTATCGTTTTTAGTATCTAGTTTGTTATTCCCTGTTCTATTTTGGAAGTCCTTTCTGTGTCCTTGTCCAGCTTTAAACTTCCATGTGATTGTTCTTTTCGATTCTCTGTGACTGTCTGCCCCGCCCGGATTAGTTTCACCTGTTCCTTGTTATCCTTCCCTTCCTTGTGTATTCAAGTCAATGTGTTCCCATATGCCTCTGCCAGCTCGTCGTGTTACCTTGTGTGCGCTCGTGCCAGCATTCCCAATGTTTCTTACCTCTGTTTTTGGAGCTTATTTATGTTGTTAGATTCCCGCGTATATAATAGAGACCCATATGTTCATGTGGCTTCCCGCCCTGTGTCCACCCGTTGTCATCACCGCTGGGTCTGGGACAGATTGGGGGAGCGAGGCGCAGCTCCTCACATTAGATAAACAAGACTGCGGCTCGGTGCAAGGTGCACTGTCCTGCAGAGACCCTGCACATGAGGACTGGAACGGATGTCTGGACCGGCTGGAAATTACAAGGTAAACATTCTAAATCTCTGTGATACAGCAGGTATTGGCGGATTGATGCACAATTTTATCACAAGATTGGGGTGAGTTAATTAAACGTCTCCACACGGATAAATAGTTGATTTATGGGTATTATAGGATATCAAATGTTCACTCATATTGTGTCTGAACAAATCATGTGACGGTGTCGTTATAAAAGTGTAATTTCTTGCGGTTTTGTGTCCACGTTGTGGCATATGTCAATACCCATAGACAGCCTAAATGCACTAATCTGGATTAGGGTCAGCACCGCCTGGCGATAACTGCCGCACTGTCCTCATGTTACGGTGTGAGCGGGACATGAGACACAGATAAAGTGTTCGGATGTCAGCAAAATTAACTTAAAGTGTAGCCTAATAGTCTAGAATTGTTGTGTTATACCAGTATTTAGATGTTATAGTTGATCAACGTGGAGTTGCTAGCCTACTGTTTGTTTCATGTATAATGAATGATATGTTGTAAGCAGAAGGCATTCGCAGCTGCAAACAAAGATCTCAATCTTTAAAGTAGTAAATGGATATGGTTAAATAAATAGGCCTAGCAGCTACTTGAATAAATGTACTTAATGTAAGTAATTCAAAAGAAATTATTCAGACAGGTGTTATCAGAATTCTGTTAAAACTGAGTTTGTGACTCCGTTTATCATATTCAGGCAAATTAATTTAATTTCCATTTATTTGACTGTGTGTGTTCTCATGTCCCCCGTCTAATCTCTGTGGATGTTGTTGTATCTAGTGCCCCAGCAGCTGTTTGATTATCCATGTGTTGTTTATCTGACACTGTGTGTCTGGAGAGGAGAGATCACTTAAACCATGAGCAACCAGCACTCATTTTTAGTGTGAACTTTCCAGTGAGCACTGATGGTCACATAGTGGCACCTGGCAGTGTCCAGTTTACACACTGCACTTAACAGAGCAGCAGAGGACAAAGTAACTCTGCTTATCATATACTGTCTCATGGTTATCTCCCTCTAAGGTGTCTTTGCTTTCTATAACTCATAAGACTGCACTCCATCACCACCACACTGAGTATGAGATTTACCTCTTGTCATACTTTAAATAAGAAAATGTAATTGCTGTAGAAAATAGTTAAAATTTGGGGGTGTAAGTGGGTTGACATATGTTTAATCCCTTGAAACAGCTCCTCTAATGCTGCTCAGTCCTGTATCATATGTTGCATAGGCGTGGAACAATATGTTGCAGAACTCGCTCTCCCTTACACTTGTTTTTCTTCTGTATCCAGACACTTGAATGCACAGAGACCTTTACTGCCCTGCACTTTCCAAGGGGGACTCTAAAAGGCAGCTTAAAGTAGAGGGACAGAAAAACTATAATCAAAAAGACTTAATCTTTCTATCTTAATAGAGCTGTTGGTGACCTGGAGAGGAGGAGTGAAGCATGCCGAGGTACGAGGTTGGTACCAGGCTGCGCTACAAGCTGACTCTGGCCTCGGGGATACTGGAGTGTCTGTGCTTTGCCGGCGTGGTGTTTGGTTTCGCCTCTCTGATGTTTGTGCTGAAGGACGATGGCTATTTCAGTCAGCTGTGTGCCAGTGTCCCAGGTACCAACGGCACCCTGACCAGTACAGGTGAGCAACTCTGGAGTTCAGGTTCGAGGAGGGATCTTGTTGCTGGGATGCTCTTCAGAGTATTCCTGCTGGGTGAACTTGTTTCTTTAAACTAGGTGCTTTTTTAAACTTACTGTTTCAAAAGAGAAAAAAAGACCCAATCTTAACAAGAACAGGCACACTTATCTTTAAAAAGAATCGTACAAATCCGGAAGAAAAACTACAAATACAAAGAAATATACCAAAAAAATCAGTTATAACTGCAAATTTTATTTAGTTTTCATCAACAACAGTAGCTACAATCATACATTTTCTTCTTTTTCCTTTCTCAGCTGTGTATAACATTGGTACGCATTATATTAAAGTATAAGGCAAATAAAATGTAAAAAAATATATATAAATAAATATAAACAAGATGTATAAACTGTAAGAGCAAAATGTATCATTACCATATATAGGCATGTAATATCCTGTTATTGAAAGAGTATTTTCTTCCTGTGTGTAAGTTTTGTCTGGCATGAAGTACAATAGTGTCCTTGGTACATTTCATTTGTGTGTGAGAAACTTGCTTTGATGCGTGAGGCGATGAGTTCTCACGACACTCGAAGTAGTAGGTGCTTGTGCTCAATGTCGACCTCCCTTGCTCTCCCTACTCTGTTTCAAATACAAATATGTGACTGTATCTGTACTTCTTTGTCAGACTCACCAAGTACACTCCGGTGTATGAGCTCTGTCCTTTCAGCTGAAATAGATTGACTCTGTTATACTCTATAATCTAGTAAACTGCACATGTAAAGGAGCACCTGAGGCAAAACTGCCTCTTTTGAGGTTTTACTTCCAATGTGCCACTCCTTTATTGACAAAGATGCAACATTCATGGGTAACTGAAGGCATGGTGCTATTGTGGTGATGCTCGGGTCCAGTTTGCTCTTCATCCCACAATATTGAAAGCTCACTCTCTGTTTCTCCTCCTGACAGACTGTAGTAAACAGGATGCACAGTTCTCTCTGGTCTTCACCATCGCCTCTTTCCTCAACAACATCCTCAGTCTGGTCAGTGGCTACCTGTTTGATCGATTTGGCACCATGGTGACCAGGCTGCTGGGAATGTGAGTTCATCATATTTGTCTCTCTCCAACTATAACATAAAAAAGCAGTTGAAAATCAGTTTTTGTTATGTCATGGACATAGTGTGTTTGTCCAGGTTATAGTTGACTGACAAACTTTGTCAAACGTCTTTTCAGTCATATTTTCCTTGTGTGTACAGTAAGAGGCAATAGTCCGACATCAGATAGCAGAACTAAAGAGTGTTTTTATGTTTACTTATGTTTACATCCCCTAAAATGTCTGACCTGGACTAGATTGACTTGTATCTGTCCAAATTTTGTCACTAGAAAAGTGTTTTCACACTCCTCTACTGAAGGAGATGTCTGTCCACTCCCTCAAAATATGAGATTCAAACGCATGTCTAATTTGCAAATACTACTACTGCCAATGAGCCAGTTGCCAGGTAAAATATCAGGCTATCAAGATGTGAACTCACTGTAACATCATAGCAGATATTTTACATTTCAAGGCAGGCAAGGCAAGGCAGGTTTATTTGTATAGCACACTTCAACAACAAGGCAATTCAAAGTGCTTTACATAAAACATAA
>JBBPCS010003567.1:0-12159 GCA_037974645.1 Hollardia meadi
GTAAGATATGAAGAAGTGGTCGGAGATGTGAAGTGGAGTTACAGTGAGGTTGGAGGTAGAGCAGTTTCTGGTAAATAGAAGAAAAGAAGAGAACAAGTGGAGGGCCATTTTCAGGGATGTTCGAGAGGAGGAAGTCTAATTCCTCCAAGAACTCTCCCAAGGGACCTGGTGGACGGTAGAGAACAACAATGTTTAATTGTACCGGATGAGTTACAGTCACAGCATATGTTTCACATTATACAATTTTCACATCCTCTTTATAAGCACAACATGCCATAATATTCTGCATGCAATCAAGTAATCATGCAGGAAAGTAGAAGGAAACCCAACTGGAGGGAAGAAGAAAGCATCCTACTTGCTGAACAAGTAGAAAAACACAAAGCCATAATCAAAGGAAAATTTAGTCCTACTCTGACGACTCAGCACAAGAAAGACGTGTGGAGGGCCATCTCCGAAATCATCAATAGCGTTTATCATTACGCTATAAGAACGCCGCAGGAGTGCGAAAAAAGGTGGTACACAATTCTTTCAAAATGTCGGATGGAAATTGCCACCTTCTCCAGGGAAATGGAGAAAACGGGTAAGCCTAAATTTTATAGCAGTGCTAGGCTATGCACATTAAAGTTCACTTTTGTAGTCGTAATTGGTATTCTCTGCATTCAGGAGGTGGCCCTCCACCGAAACCCCTCAGTGCATTGGCTGAATGTGTTTACAACTATCTGGGTCACTCAAACGTGACCATTGCAGGGATAGGGGAAGGCCAAGCTGCGCATTTGAAAGTAATTGAGCAACAAACTTAAATTTTGATATTATTAAACTTTATCCTTTCAAATTATTTCATTACATTTTATTATTCACATTGCTTAAGAAAAAAAAAACTAAACTAAACAATATTTTGCAGTGCATCTTCAGACGTGCTTCAACCGTCTGCCACAATGTCTGCCACGGCATCTGTTGGGATTGCCCCCTCACTGTCTCTCTTGCTGGAAGAAGCACCATTCACCAGCAGCTCCCCGGAGGGTCTGGGTCCGGCAAACCCCATCCAGCAGCTGCCTGGAGGGTCTGGGTCCGAGGAGGAGCTGCATCAGCTGCAGAGAGAAAAAATAAAATTGAAAATAAGAGTTCTACATTTGCAGGAGGAATATTATTAACTAAAAATAAAAATAAAAAACTTAAGAAATGAATATGCATTAATATCCATTATTTCTATTGTGCAGATGCTTTGTTTTTCTAGCTACTTTTATACCGAAAGTGAAGGTTGGCAAAGTGCTGGCGGAAAAGCATTCCCTCTCCACCTATGGGGGCATCATCTTCATCAATGTCTTCCCCTTCATTACGAAGCTCTGCATCATAAGGAGGCAGAGGGATCTGCCGCATTTTGCAGATATTGTGCAATATTGCACATGCCATTATTATGCTGCAGACCATCCGTGGGCAGTGATGCAGCTTGCCATGGAGCACATGGAATCTCCTTTTCCATTGGCCGATTCCCCTTTCAACAACACTCCTTGTGCTCCTGTGAGCCCTTCAAACGAGAAAAGTAGATTAACATTTTATGCTAACAAAGTAGGCTACACTATATGCTATGGAAGCTCACTGCGTTTACCAAAGAAAAATAAACTTGGAGATATTTTCTCGTAAATATGACTTACCAGTTCATAATTATGGGAATTATGGGAAACTCCGCATTTATATTTCTTTGAATGTAATGCGCTTCCGTAGTATAGGCTATTGTAGTAAAATAAAATGATTGTCTTTGGCCTCACGCCCTTACCTGTTATAATTCAGCTCAATGCCGGCAAGAGGTCTAGCGGAAGGGGTCATCAGCCACCTCTTCTGGGGGTACCCTTTATCACCCAGTAGGTGGCATCCAGGGGGAACCATACCGTGCTCAAACAGCAAGTTGGGTCCACTCTCATGGAGAATTCTCGAGTCGTGTGGAGACCCCAGCCAATTGGCAACAACATCAAGAATCATGTAATCAGAATCGAAAACAACTTGAGTGTTGATGCTGTGGAAACGCTTACGATTGATGTATGCGTCTTCATCCACATGTGGGGCAATCATTTTAATATACATGCAGTCAATGACTCCCAGAACTCCCGGAAATCCAGCGATCTGCATAAAAGCAGCTTGTTTCTGATTAATCTGGCATGCAGTGGTGGGAAAATCAATACACTTTCGTATAATATGAGGTGCTGTAAGTGCCCACAGGGTTTGACGAATTGTTCTGCTGATGGTTGGCTGTGATAGTCCCAAATCATCACTGTTACACAGTTGCATTTTTCCTGTAGCTACGAAGAGTAACGTCACAATTATTTTAATTTCTGCTGAAAGAGCATACGATCTATCCATACATGGGGACCTAGTATCACGCACAAGGTCTGTCACGAAAAATATACCATCCCTATCTAGCCTGTATCTTTTAATTAAGTCTAAATTATCCATTGTTTACAGAACATTCCTCCTTTCTCTGAATGTGCGTGCTTGACGTCGTCTCAATGCAGCCATCTTCTGGTAACTCCTAACAGGTTAGGACACCTCTCGAGCTGTCCTAAATATATCCTGAGATATGAGTACTTTTATCTCATAGGAATTTTGATAACATGCTCATACTCCTAGGAGTAGAAGTAGGACCAAATCTGAGAATTTTTGGCCAGTTAGGACTGATTTCCTACTCTGACAGGCTTGATAAATATGGGCCCAGGTCTTATTTTAGTGAGAAATCTTATTCTTTGAAACAGTTAGCCTCTCATTCCCGCGGTCTTCTCCCACTAAACTCGTGCATGGAACCAACAAAAGCTGGTAGCAAATTGAGGCGACAAAATCCAAAATGTCAAGCTTGTACAGCAATACATTTATCTTTATGGCTTATATTGATGCCAAATTGACAAGAAGACTATCAACATATGATGCCCTTTATCTTGTGTTTCTGGAGTACTGTGTTTTACGGACATGTTGGTAATTGTTAATGTCATATTTCTTAATGGGAGTTTGGCGTAATATTTTAAACCAGAGGGTTTTTGAGGGAGCACTGGCACACTGGTGAGCTCAGGTGTACCATTCCTGCACTCTCTCTGCCCCGCCCACCTCCAGTACCTGCAAAGACAACGGCCACACAAAAAAAGTAAAAGGCAGAGAGGGTCATTACAGCAGTTTGCTTTTGTTTAATTCAGACTGCTAATCTGTATATTTTTTAACGTTTTGTCACCCCTACAGAACGACTAGGTAATTACTAAAGATTGTTTAGTTATTGGTTTGATTAATGGTTTAATAGGTGCGTATATTAATTACTGACGGTGACCGATCAGTCATAAGGCTAATTAGGCTTTCTTAGTTTTACTTAGTTTCTAACATTTTGTGCTTGATGATCAATAACTCCTGATAAAACTTGAAAACAGCTTGCATGTTGTGCTTTAACTTCCCTTTTCATAAGTTAACATTTATTCATCCAGAAAAAGCTAATATTTCTCTTTATAATATGACCTCCTCTCTCTTTCAGCAACTGTGTGTCTGCAGTGTTCCTCTGGTTTTTCACACATGAATTCAGTTCAGTTGGAGGAGTAAAACCAATGATGCATTCAAACCAGTGTATTAATGTTTTGCTCTCCTGATATAGACTGAAGTGACAGTGCAAACTCAGGGAGGACAAACCAGAGTTACAGCTGATTGAAATATCAGCCAGCTCAAAAGTGTAGGATAACATCACAAATTCAGACACAGACTCCATCATATGTGCATTATATATAAGTGAAATATGAGGTGGAATCAGGAACACAACAAAAATTAGATTTTGATTTGAAATCTGCCCAGATGAGTTACCTAGCTTTGCAATTTGTTTTGACAAACTATGAAATATATGTATTACGTACAATCTGAGACATTTTATCGGTCACTCACTGCTGAAAATACAGAACACAATGAAAAACTGTATTATTATATCGTGCAATATAGACTGAGAAAAGTAAATGAGCAGCTTTATTGATCATGATTGAAGACAGCATATTTCTGAAAATTTCACTTTCAGGTATAATTAAATGAAAAATTCTTTGCCATACCTCCTTTTGCACTTCACTTATCTTAATCCCCACCTTTGACCATAAACTAGGCGCCCATGGCCACAGTTACACTGTTTTGAGTGGTGCTTTGAGATTAAGCTAGATTTTTGTGCTTAGAGGGTGTATGTTTTTTTCTCTCCTCACTGTGGACTGCTTCCGTTACAAGCTAAAGCTACTGACTCGATAGGTGTACTAGTGGAATAAAACAGATTCTTAACGGACTGTCAGGGTTTCAGTGTTAAGGGTGTTAGTGTTATTTTCCTGTGTTATGGTTTTGACTTTGTAGTTCATATTTGTAAGTTACTTCCTATGTTATCATGTGAGTTTCTAGTTTATTTCCTGTTTTATGTTGTAGTACGTTCCTCTTGTTTCTTGCCCTGCTTAACACTTCCTCCTGTTGTTTTTTTCCCTCCTGATTGTCTGCTCTGCCCTGATTAGTTTCTCCTGCTCCCTTTAAAGTCTGCGAGTTTCCTTTTTGTCTTGGTCAGTTTATTGTGTCTGTGAATGTTACCATGTGTACATCTGCTCCTGCCTGTTTTTCTTGTACTCTTCGTTTGTTTTTGCCTCCAAGTTTTGGACTCCATTTGGTTTTTGGATTTCTGTTATTTACTAAGTTGGTGGTTTTGACCCTTGCCTGCCTTTGACCTTTTTAGTTTACCTTTATTTAATAAAATGGTTAATTGAACCCGTTTTGCCTCCTGAGTCTGCACCTGGGTCCAACCTGCTCCCTCATGTTCCTGGCAGTCCTGTAACATGGACATTTAATTATCAGGATAACAACATATGGCAACATATAGGAGTAACAGAGACTTGCACAGTGGACACTTTATTCTACTTTCTTTGTAGATTTTCATGCTGCTTCATGTTGGAGTGCTGCTTGTGAACTTATCTATAGGGGACGGTTCCTTTTTTTACAATCACTGTTTACTGGCCTATAGTGCAGTCCATGTCACATGTCTCCTGCAGTGCAATTACATACAACTTGTCTTTGTCCGTGTTCCTTCCCACACAACCTCCCCATCTCAAATGTGGACTTGGCGGAGCCAAATGTGGACCAACCAGCCAGAGGACCAAATGCTGGGAGACAATTTCAGAAACGGCTCCTGTACTGCATTACAGGAGCCTGATATGCAGCACTGGCTTTTTTTTTTTTTGTGCACAGTTTGTGTTCCTGACATTATTGTTATTTTTTTAATCAAAGAAGTTATTTTTCTTTATTAAGTTCAGGTTCAGCTATTTCCTGTAATCACTTAACCATATGGCAGGATTAGTTGGACCTGTTTTCTTGGTATAATAAGTACTTTGCAGTCCACAGCATTCTCAAAACATTACTGCCACCTTGGTAATGTAAAGCATTATGTTCACTCAAAAGCATCTTTTTACCATGCTGATGTTCATGTGGCTCATCCCCCCTCATTATGATACATAATACACCACCCAGATGTTATTATTGGTGTTATGTTGTTATATTAATATACTCTCTATGATAACATGATCAGGATATGATATAATTACCTGTCTAGAGTGTAAACAAAGTAGATGATGGTTATGTGATACTACCAATGACACTAGAATAAAATTGTCTCTCTAAATGAAAAAGCAGGAACCAAGATACCACAAGTTCACATCAAATCTTGCTCTTTCCTCTCCTCCCTTTCTGCATTTTCACTTTCTCTCTTCTCCAAACACTCTCTCCACTGCCTCTCCCTCTTCTCCTCTCTGTCCAGCCGTTCTCTCTTCTCCCTCTCTTCCCTCTCCACTGCCTCACTCTTTTTGCTCTTCCTTCAGATGAATCTTTTCCCTCTCTTCATCCCTCTCTGTGACCTCCATTATAAGACAGAAGTGTTATAAATGTACTTACATTTATATTCATCCACAACTGGTGCGAGGGTGTTGCTGGTGTTGCTCTCTGCCATTTCAAAAATTACTTGACCGTTTCTTTTGTCAAGTACACTGGTGTGATGCATACTAGAAATTTTTTTCCCAAATCATTGCAACATCCGGGCATTTTTGACATACTGCAATTTTTGCTTTTGTTACATACTGCATACTAAATGCTACAATTTGGCCAATTCAGTGCATACTGCTAGTATAGTAAGAAAGAGAGATCCGGGGTGGCATGTGACTGAAGCGATGCCAGCGAGACGTCCAACACTCCAAGATTGTTTGCTGCCCCTGCCAGCTGCGCACCCAGGTGGAATACCTGATAGGTGGGATATGACACCTCCATGCGGCCCTGATTTCTGAGAAAATCCACCATGACGGAAACAGAGCCTTAGAGGATGTTGCCACAATGCCTCAACACACTTGCAGATGTCAGGGTGGGTGGGTAACACAAACACCACTTGCGGGGGGTTTGACGGTCCATAAACCCCTCGCAAAGACGGCTTACCGGCTTGGGAATGAGTGTTGGAGGCAGCGGGAGCCCAACATGACCCGTCGCTATCTTCAGTGGGAAATCACGGTGAACTGAAGTTGGCACTGCAATTGATTCCAATTGATCCAATTGATGCTGAGAAAGCAGACACCGTTTTGTTCCGTCCACATCCTCTTCAGGTGGTGAAGCCTCTGTCTCAGCCAACGTGATGAAAGGTGGCGGTGTAGCGCATTTGAGAGCCGCGATCCCAATGTCGTCTACGGCCATCTCTGTCTCTTTGGTGCAGAGCAGGTTCACGTTGAAGTGGTGAGAGTGATCCCTACGCTGCTGTTATTCCACCAGGGGAAGTGCTCGGCAGTCAACGCAGGGCGGCGGCTGCTGAACAGCATCTTCTGCATGATCCTGGCTGAGGCACTCGAAGCAGTAGGCATGCCGGTCTGTGCCTGAGATGAGACCGGGACAGGCCAGGCACTATCGAGGTTCTTGTAGTGGCGACTCCATCCGTGGAGAAGAACACACAGCCAGTGGGCAAACACACTGATTGCTGAAGAAAATTAAAGCTAACAGTGGTTTCACAGCCTTATATACGCTGGAGGTTTTCGCATGTACATGGGTAGGCTCGTCCTGATTGGCCAGCTTTGTTAATGCAATTTTTTAGTGGGCGAATAGGTGATCATGATTGAGAAGAATAATACCCATAGAGTCCAGTAGAGGGCGGAGCCTGTGTAAGACTTAAATCATTCCAAAACTAAAAAGAACTCCAAACATACCTCAGTGGCCAATTTCTCCACTACAGCCCAACCTGACTAACTAAGCATGTGGCTCTATTGTAATTTGTAAACAGGCACAGCATTAGTGAACACTAGTGAAAGGATCACCTGCACAGAGATGTTAAATTTGTTCAGGAAAAAATAAAACTAGATGCCAGTCACCAGCAGGGCTTTGACTAATCACTTGTCACAAACTTCCTTTTTCAGCAATTATAATAATAGTAATTTGAACATAATGATCTCATAATTAGGGAAGCTGAGGTTATAAACAAACTATACAGAGTAGGTGTATGCTAATGCCTTTACACTGTCAGTGTAATGGCAGACTAAATAAAACCCCACTGAAATCCTCTCTGTAGCAACAATGTCCTTGTGGAGCAGCATTCTCCTTGCCAGCTATTCTGTATTTACGCTCAGACTTGAAAGGGCAGCATTAAAGAGAGAAGCTGTTTTGAGACTGTGTTAAGCTACAATGAACAAAAGCCATTAATCAGAGTCAAAGTTTTCTCTAAGATTAAACTGTCTCCGAGAACACTGCGTCTCCCGCATCCCCACTCTCTGCGGCCTCGCCATTATAAAACATTTATTCACCGAGATACTGCACGAGTGCAAGTGTATAAAAATAATTACAGGGAAGGAGAAGTGGCAGTTAAGGAGTGCAGCCCCTCACACAGGACTTTTCCAATTAATTGACTTTAATGCACCATAATGTGGTGTTTTCCTCTCCCACTCTTCATAATGGCTGCCACCTGACTGCTGTACAGTCAATTAAAACATAATACAAATTGACTTAAGCAGTCAGTACTCAGCGATTAGGTTTCCTCAAGACAATTAAATTTGAGAGAGAAAGCACAAATTGTGATTCTCGCTAATTTTTTTTCTCATTTCGTGCTGTCACATTAATTTTGTTATATTTAATAGCATGTCACTTGTCCCGATGAATAACTTACAGATGTTCATTATCATCTAGGTGTCTTGGATACCTACGTGTGTGCAGCAGGGAGGCTATTTCTGTGTGTCGCCCAGATGTGTTTGTTGGAGTTTTGGCTGTGTTATCTGTTCGACAGTGATTGAGTGTGGCAGTAAAAAGGCACTGAGAAAGACACAGGGATGATTGCCGGGTGGCTTCGCAGAGAGCCGAGGTAATTTCCCTCACCGCCGACCCAGCTCTGTCGTTTGTCAGCCACCACTTGCGCCGCTGGCAGCTATTGTGCCAACGGCAGTCAATCATGCAGCTTATGAATCCGAGCAGCAGTCAATCGCCCTGCTTATGAATCCGAACAGCAGTCAGCTGCTCAGTGTAGGAATCCATTGACACATCTGGTGCTTCCAGCTGGTCACATGAATAGCTAGCAACAGGACATCCTGGAGGCAGGCAGAGATTAATCGCAACAAATACCTCGCGGGGAAAAAATATACTCCCTATAACCAGTTCACCTTGGAAATTACTGCAAGAAGTGAAATCTAAGTAAGATGGAATATCTTAAATCAAGGCAATATTTGCTTGTTTATTTTATCTGATATTTCTTACCATGCATTTCGTATGATTTTACTTGTTTCAAGCTGTTTTGTGCTTAATTATCTTAACCAGATATAACTTGTAGCTGAGATTGTATTACTTGTTTTGACTAACCTAGTGCTTATAACTAGAATGACTAGGATTACAAAGCTGTTTGATCAACAGTGACAAGTACAAAACCGCTTCTGTCAAAGTCACAATTTCTTATTTCAAGCATCTTATCCTTGTCATCTCTTTATATATTAAGAACTGAACTGTGTGAACCGGCTGACCCAAGAACTCAGCCAAGCTTTAAAGCACTGTTGCATTTGTTATCTTGCCATATGTCCTGCAGTGTCATTTTCACCTTGACCACCAATGGCCCCTATTTTGTTTTTACATCCTATGTTCTGCCCATATGGTGCCTCCTGGATATGGCTACTGAGTCCTCATTACAGAAATGAAAAGAAATGTATTGGTCTGTGCAGAGACAGGAACATTTATAGATTTGTATCTACAGAATTAAAATACTATTTAATCTTAAATAAAATGATATATTAAGAAAATTGTGTTGCAATGAAAGCTCCTATCCCTTCAACATTGTGCTTGCATCGCTGATCTGACCAGTTTTGCCTGCAAAAATGCAATTTAAAATCTAATTTGTTAAAACATTTTAGACATTATGTTGCTCCTTACAATATATCAGGATGTCCAGCTGGTGTATGTCTTAAAAAGAGACAAAAAGAGAGAGCTCATTTCAAAGACCTCTTCCTTAGTGTAGTTTAGTTACAAGTTTAAATACTCTCTTTCAGGGAATTAAATGACTTAAAATAAGATTAGGTTACTCATATTTCTAGATAACTCCTCACGGGGAAAACCTGAATATAGCCCTGATTCCAACATTGTGCAAAAGATAAATAAAAACTGAAAGGAATGATTTCTAAGTGCATTTTGATCTATATTTGATTGAATAATGTACAAACACAAGATATTTAATGTTCAAACTTTATAGTCTTTTGTAAACACACACTCATTCTGAGTCTGATTCCAGACGTTTCAAACAAGTTGTGGAAAATTGTGGAATACTTAAAAGTGCCAGTTTGACATATTCTGTAGGTAAACACTATGGAGCGAGCGTTCAGCTGAAACCAGTATCTGGTACAGATAATGTACTTTTTATGAGTATCCATCCATCCATCCAGATTCCACCAGGTAGGTCGCACCGCGTGCATTTCAGAAGCCACATTTCAGAAGCCGCCCACAAGTGGCCCTTCGTTCTGCTCCGCAGAGAATACGTGCCTAGTCTATTTTTGATGGAAGTCAAATACAGGAATGGCATACAGAATCCAATCAATTTTTAAAATAAAACAACCTGTGTAGACTGACCAGATCATGTTTTGCTTCTAAAACTGATTCAAAAGAAACCATTTAACTAGAAGCTTACTCACCCATGGTAGAAGCAAAAAAATTAAGGAAAAATTATGAAATTAACACAATCTGAGCAAGTCAATAAAACCGGTCAGGCATGACGCTTTGCTTCTGCAACACTCCTTGGGGGGTATGAACCCGTGTGGAGGACGGAACAAAACCATGTTGCACAGACATGACTAGGCGAGTCAAGGGGTTAAACTGATCTATTACATGAAATATCGTGTCATGAAATACGATAAGGTCATTTCCACTAGCAAACTGCTTGCATGTCAAGTAAAAAAGTTAAAAGAAATGTTAGTTCAATATGATTTCCAAACCAATGTGTCTCAGTGTCAAACAACACCTACTTGTAAATGCAGTAAAGAAACAATTTGTTTTAAATGGACGGATGTACAATCTTCCTGTGTGCAGGACACTTTCTCTTGTGCGTTAGCAGTTGTTGACTGTGGTTAATGTAAAAAATGGGGTGATGAGCTGGAGAGTGGTGCGTTCCTTGGCCTGGGAAAACTCGCCTCCACCACCTGTTAGCAGCTTCTTCTCCTGCATCCTGCCTGTGGAGGATAACATTGGCCTGGCTGGCTTCCTGCTGCATTGGTTGGAGGTTAAATGGATTCCACCCTGCCGCTCTCTTATCATAAGTGTCTGCCATTGTGTCAGAGCAGACCGCAAATGCAATTCCCTAACCTTGGGGTAGACCGACCAAGGCATCTGTTACACTTAATAAAGTGCTGACCTAAATTCAACTCCACACTCTGCTGCTTATGTGGTCCAGGGGGACTGAGGAACATGGGAGAGGGGCTTTCTTTTGTTTTTGAGTGCTGTGTCAAGCGCTTCTGTTCATCTAAAAGGACATAAATTAGAAATAAATATTTTTATCCACACTTTGAGTTGCAGACTCAAACAGATGCTAAGACAAACAAAAGCTTCACAACTTTTAACCATAGAATGGCAAATTAAATTAAATTAAATTAAAGGACATTGAGATATGATATTTTTTCAGTTCTTGACAACTCTATTACAGTTGATCCACCTAAACCCACTCGCCTCCTGTTTAAGACCCCTCCACTCCAAAAGTGTGTTTTACTTCTGTTTCTGGACCCTAAAATGTCTGACCTGGACTATACTGACTTGTATCTGTTCAAAGTTTGTCACTAAATGATGCGCCTTAATAATCTCATAATGTTCTCCGAAACAAAACCACAAAATACCTTGTTTCTTATTACTTTTAAAAGTGACTCATGGCCCGTGTCTAGACTGCAGCAGTAATGCATCATGCTCACATGACGACAGAGTTCAACTCAGCACTGAAGCGACTGTCTATACCAGTGCTGTCATGTCCATTTTAAACATAGATGTATTATAATTTCAAAGCATCAGGCAGCAAAAGAGCAGCCAAACCTTCTGGACAGTGCAGCTTCTCTTTCTTATGTGAATATTCCTGATCGAATTTTCCATCAACACTGATGCATATGATTGACCATTCAAAAGAGTTGAGTCTGCAGATTATGTCTATGCTCAGGGGCGCCATAAGGGGGAGAAAAGTTAGGACGATTCTAAGGGCCCGTGACTGACAGGGGCCCTAAAAAATATTACAACATAAGGTATTTTTTTCAATATAAAATAATTATTCTATCATCATTAATAGCATATTTTATTTACAGTGTAATCATAAAACTAACTGTTTCTTTTTTATTTTCTTGTTCTTGGTCAAAAGAAACCCCAAAACTTCCAGAGAGCCTCTATTGCGAACACCCCCCTCTATTTACATGAATGGTTTGGTCCTGCCCCCAACTCAGGTGCAAACAATGTTTGCTGGCAGTGCAGAGCGAGTGAGGAGCAGGTGAGGAGTGCAGGTGAAGCTGAATCATGTCTTATAGAAAAGACAAATCTGGCTTCCAAAAACTAAAAGAGGAGAGAGAGAAGAAGAAAAGAGAGGAAAGAGAGAAGAGAGGGCGACAGTATGTCACCCAGTTCTTCAAAAAGAAAGTTTGGTACAGCCCGTGAGTGGTTAATTAATAAGTTTTG
>JBBPCS010003568.1:0-12158 GCA_037974645.1 Hollardia meadi
ACCAACTCCAGATCTTTAGCCAGCGTCCAGGTCAAGGGCACCGACAGGAGAATTAACCTAAGATACATGTTTTGATGATGGGGGAAACCGGAGAACCCGGAGAAAACCCCACGCAAGCACAGGGAGAACATGCAAACTCCACATAGAAAGGCCCCTCCGGAAATCGAACCCAGGACCTTCAGATATTGAGCCTGCTTTGGATGTTCATAGATGTGCAAGAAGGGTCCCAGTCAGACATTAAGATATTAAACCAGTTGCCAAGCCTGATGTTCAAACATTTAACTTATGTTGCACATCCAATGATGTCCAAAAGGGGTCTGAGTCAGACGCTCAGATATTAAACCAGTTTTATACATCCAACAGGGTCCCAAGCCAGACGTACAAATATTTAGCCGATATTGCACGTCCACAGACATCCATATAGAGGTCCCAGTCAGACATTCGTGACCAGTTTTGGACGTTTGGTGGACGTTCAAATGTGGTTTTGGACTTACGGACATTTTTACAGACATGATCTTACGTTGCATGTTTGGTGGGGATGTATTTGAAGTTTTTATTAGAATGCCTTATTTTCATAGATGCGTTTTGCTACCAAAGAGTTTTAAAGTTGTGAGATAAAGTTTCTTGTTGCTTGCTATAGTGTGCCTGTAAATGAAGCTAACATGGCTAGCATAGCCTGGTCTGCTGTTTGTGTTTATTAGCTTCTGCTAATTGGTTCCTTGCTAACTGTCAAATTCTTAGATTCTCAGGTCTGGAGCAGACAATTGCTTTATTGTAAAATCCTAACATCTACAGCTTTGTGGACTCATTGTGTGGCAGGTTGTAGATAGCTCTGTTAGAGTACACATGTGAATTTCATTTCGTTTTTGGCTGTAATTTTGTCTGCTGATGTTTCACAAAAGTGACTAATTTGTTACACATTTTTTTTCTGAAAATAAGCCTACATTTCTTTTAGGTTACATTTACTGCCGTTTTATTTTTTTTACTTACTTTACTTAGTCACTGTTTTCTTGTCAGGAACTTCACTGATGTGAAGAAAGAGGACCCCCAGTCAAATATGGGAACACTTAACACCACTGCCTAATGCAAATGAGCATGAGAGTGAACATTAGATTGTTTTAAGTTTTTTTTTTCCAGTGAAGGTATCCTAACCTGCTCAGTGTGTCAGCAAACAGGTTATGCAACATGTCATTGATTTAAAAAAATGCTCAACCTGGTTCTATTTTGGCAAAGTTTTCCATCCTTCTTCAGCTAGGCCTGTTCAAAACTGCATGGTCAAAATCGTCACTGACGTCCTTGACGTTTCTGTTTCCCTCTAATCAGAAGTCAACATGCACAACGAGAGACTAATTTATAAGGTTGCGTAGTGATACATCTTAAATGATCCACAGCTTTGTATATGGACATCCACAAAAAGGACAAGGTTTGGAAAGAAATCAGAAAGCTTTTGTAAGTTACAGTTAAAGTTAGTTTTACTCTATTCCGCCTACTATGTTTGTACCATTGTTACTAATATGCCAAGACAAATTACTTGTTTGTGTAAAAACTTACTTGGCAATAAACACGATTCTGGTTCTGATTCTGATTACAAGTGAGTAAACTGTCCTCCAACTAATTTGAAACAAGTTTGACAAAAGGTAACGCACCTTAGCAAATGTTAGCTCACTCATTTGCAGAGGGAGAAATCGCAAGCGTCACCAAAAAGAAAAAAAAAATCTCACGCTGCAACATTGCTTGTAGTACATTGGGGCAATTTTTCAAGCTCCATCCAAGAAAGTTTATTCACTCGCTGTATACAAAGTGGTGTTATTCTCACCTCAGTCAGCCTGGTCTTAGCAAGTGGCATATGAATAATGTGCCAGTGCCTTAAGTTATTTAGCGTATTATTAAAATACATTTTTTGCTTTTCGTGTGTCATTTAACACCATCCGCATGAACCTATTCTCATGTAATTTTAGGTGCTAATGTCATAGAGAAAACAATCAAAGGTGATGTATCATACAGAGAGAGAAAGTTCACACCAGGAGGAGGTTTGGTGGTGGATGGGTCAAACAACCAGTGAACTTTGACTCAGGTGACTCGAGTTTGTGTCCCATGTGAAACCAAGACCAGTTTTTTATTTATGTATAGTTTTAATTTATGTCAATAAATTAAGTTATGTAATGTTTTTAACTTTTGTCACATAAATTATGTGATGTGCATAACATAACTAAACTGATTTTTACCCAAATCATGATGGGTTTTTTTCTAAACCTAACCAATTCTGTTGCCTATACCTAACAAAGTCGTGTTTATGCTTAAACTTAAGTAAACTACAACCATAGGTCATGTGACTAAAACAAAAAAGGCTACATGACAAAAGTCACCTGACTTTAGCGTTTCCTGCATGGCTAAATCTCATAAAATGCAGATGTGTTAAATAACACATGAAAAGTTTAAAACTTGTGAAATGACATGCAAAATGTGTCGTTTAATTCAAATATAAAAAATAATTGAAAACCTGTTTTCCTACTTACAAGTCTGTTATATTAAAACCTTTCAAACTAGACTGTATTTCTGAAACATGTGACTACACACATTGAAAAATGGTGCTAAATAGCACTATAAGTGGTTCTTTGGCTCATAATCAGGGGAACCTCTTTTGTTGCTATATAGCTATATTTAAAAGGTTCTATATAGCACCTTAGTCAAATTGTGCCATATAGAACTATATTGCTTTAACAAAAATGGCGCTAAACAGTACCCATAGTGGTTCTTTGGCTCATAGATGAACCTCTTTTGGTGCTATAGCGCCATTGACAATTGGTGCTATGAAGAACCATTAGAGGTGTCATATAGCGCTATATTGGTTTTAGTTTTTTGAGCTAGTAGGGCCCTTAAATCTTGCCAGATATGACAGGTCAATATGCTCTTAAATGACACATTATTATACAGTATATTCTATAGCATATATAATTTCTAATTTACTCAAATAATGAAGGTCTCTGCGAGGGGAGCGTTTTGGGGAGCATAATTAGCATAATAATAATCTTTATTTATGGAGCACTTTTCAAAATCAAGGTTACAAAGTGCTTCACAAAAGCAGCAAAATAAACAAATAATCATAAAATAAAGCAGCTGAAGCTGAAAGAGGGGGATACTTGCATTTCTAGCAACATATCAGCAGGGGCCGACCCAGAACCGGTAAGGTAACGTAACGAACAGAACGGCCGTACTGCGGGTCGTTCTGTTCGTTATCTGCTCTGGGCTGAATTTGTGCCATAAAATCGGCCCGGTAAGTTTTATATGGTAAGTTTTATAATGTGAAAGAAAACATTTAAGTAAACCTGCGCCATCACAGAGCTGTTTGTCTGCCAGGTTGCTGTCCGTGGTGCTAGAGTCTAGAATCTGTTTTCTGTTCACACTGATCTCCCTCTCTGTCTCCCCCTCTTCCTGTAGCCTATCACGCACTTTGTTTTCTTTCTTTCTTTCTTTCTTTCTTTCTTTCTTTCTTTCTTTCTTTCTTTCTTTCTTTCTTTCTTTCTTTCTTTCTTTTACATTGTTTTATCTCGCTCACTTGCTATTGTTCCCCATTCATCTCTCCTGCACTCACTTTCTCTTGCCACATACACAGACGTATTGCTCACCATTGACTCTCTCTCTCTCTCTCTCTCTGGTAGGCACGCGCGTACACACGCGCTCCTGCTAAAATATTAATTTCCAACACCTCAAAGGTCCTTTTGCCTCCCACCTGTATCTGCCGTCTAAGCTGACTTGATGATGACTTTACATCATCTTATTGATTAAATAGCTAAAACATATCAAGCACTCAGGCGTCGCAGAAGAACGATCAGTGACTCAGGCTCAGATCAAATCACTCGAGGTTTTGTGCGGAGATTCGCGCGGCGACTCGGTAAACTGTTGCCGTTAACCCTAACCCTCCACCAAACTCTTGGAAATGCACGGGGGACCCACCAAACACCCGCAACAAGCAGGTGTAGTCTCCGCTGCCTGGTGTTTTTTGTTTTTTTGGTTTGTTTTTTTATTTTCGTGAGGGTGAAACAGCCTCACAGTATTTGATCCAATAAGTCGCATTTGCGCTTCAGTTGAGGAATTCCCCGAGTTTGGAGAGAGGAGTCGCGCGGGTGGTCACTGTTTTGGAGAGGGGTCGCAGGGGCATTGATTGAAAGTGAAGAAGGGCACAGGGGCTGGCCAGGAGCCGCTTCTGCGTTTCTTTTTCGATTATTCACCTTTTTCTCTCTGAGGTTCAACGACACCGACTGACCTGCCATCTAGAGCTGACTATAACCTCTCCAGGCTCCGGAGCGCAGCGCGTCAGTCTGCGCTGATGGAGCGATTACTCCCCTGGTCAACTTGGAGACCGTTTCTGGGCCATTTTCATCATAATTAGTCCCCCGGTTACGGTGAACATAAGAGGAGAAAAAAGACAGAGAAGGAGGAAGGAGAGGAAAGACACGTGGATTCCCGAGATGCACCGTTTGATCCGGTTTTGATGCGCGCAGGTGTACGATTCATCAGCTTCTGTTTTCTCTCTGCCTAAACTGCTATCTTACAGAGTTCTGCGCAAAACTGAACATGTTCAAGAGAAAGATGTTTAGCCGGAGTGCTTTGAACACGGGGATGCTCCTGGTTGGATATTTGCTTTGGGTTTAAGGGGAAATCGTTCGGATAAGCCTCTCCAGCGGAGAAACAGTAGAGGCTCTGGAGTTACAGAAAGCACAGGAGAATAATTTTGACAGGAAATCTTACAAGTACGGATTACCAGGCTTTTTCTTCTCCTTAACAACTGCAGACGCACTCTTCGTTGATGTCTAAAAAGGTAAAAGCAACCCTTTCCTCCGTATTCCCTGTGTCTTATATCTCATGTTCTCAGAACAAGCATTAACGCATGTAAAAGCGTTGGTTAGCCTAAATGTGACCTGAAGTCGGTGATAAGGAATATTATCATCAATATAAACAGGAATCAGTAAATCTTACTCTCACAGAGACGTTAATTTCTTTTTTTCAGTGCAATATGTTCTTAATATTCAGCATAATGTTTTCCACAACCTATGAAGAAAGCCATATTTCGCGTTCAGGTGACAAAATGAGAAAAAACAAAACAAACAAACAAAACGGCAATTTATTCTCAAAGACACACACACACAAACATACATATTTTGTTTATTGTGGGATCATATAATTAAGATCTTTAATTATTCTTGACAGAATATATAGTGCTTGTCAGGTGGTTGTTCCAGGGATTCAAGCCTCTGTTGGAGGGAAGGGCAAATTCATCTGGAAAAAAAACGCTTTTCAATTACGTGACGCCCATGCAGCGCGGTCCAAACGCGCAGTGTATAATGAATTTCTATATTTTTTATGGCTCTGGGTCAACAGGTCTGGGGGTGCGTCTCTCTCTCTCTCTCTCTCTCTCTCTGCACGTGCGGACTCCTCCAAGAAAAAAAAAACATTAAATGAATGCTGAAGAAAGCACCGACCCTTATCCTTTGGATTAGGGCAGTACTGACAGGGTTTTTGAGACAAATCTTAGCTCTCCTGCCTGTATTGATTTTCAGGAGTAGGGCCATCAAACAGGCGACACTCTTTCGACTGATTTCACGTGATGCACAGCCTTCTCTGAAATCCGTGAGTTTTAGTGCTGCAGGTCAGATATGAGATCAGGTATTTTAGGTATTTTAAAATCCAGCTAAAACTAATGCACAATTAATAGATGGATACAATAGATGCACTAAGGATGAATAGGCAGTCTTGTCCTACTCTTTGATCTATAGTATTAAAATTGACTTGATCTGATGCATTCATTTGTGCATGTTAGGTTGCTAGGTATGGAGGAGGGAGGAATATAGATAGATAGTAAAGATGAAAGAGGAGGAAGGCAATCGAAATCCCAGAGGATGCCATTTCATCTCATTGTTAAGGATTATCAAAAGGAGGTTTGTAATTGGCTCATTACTTGTTCCGTAGCACATGCTTGGCCTATCAGACAAGGACCATATTTGTGACAGCAACACCTATCAAAACCCTGATACCACACCTTGAATTTTCAATAGAATTTTCTTTTTGTTTGTTTTTTGCTGACACCTTATGATCTTGCCTCACATTCACATGGTTGGTTTTGTAGCCTGCAGGTTAGAGGAGTAAGCTCATGACCACAAGGCTGCCAGTGCAACCCCCGGGAGAGATTTGTGATTGGCGGGAGATGGGCTCAGGCTTTCATCTTATCACTGCTGTGGTGGCCTCAAGCAAGGCTCTAAATTCCCAGCTGCTTCGGTGGAGCTGCTTAGCAGTAACCACATCATCCTGGGTATCTCCCACTAGTGAATATGTTGAGTATTAGTGGAAGAACCACTGACACAAATAACCAACCATTATGACTTTCTCTGGATAAAAACATAGTTTCCTTCATTCAAATGTGTGAGTTTCCCCAGTATAACTACTGTCTGGCCACCCAATATATCAATCAACTGCACTCATTAAAGGGCAGTCACATATTTAATTGGTGTTACCCATTTGCCGTGGTTTTCCCAGCCAATGCAGGGATGTGAACCAGCAGCTCACAAGCCTGATCATTACAGCCTCTATTTTCTAAATCCCAAAAGATGTTGATACCGCAATATGTTAAGGATGCTTAACCTTTCCCAGGATTTATTTTACCCACAGGGCTACACCAGTGTGTGATGTGTGCACAGCCTTGAAAAAATAGTTATGAAATTAGACATTGCTCATTCTTTCTACAGGAATGAGATCTTCCTCACAAAGTATTTATTTGGCTGTTGTAATATTTAAAAAAAAAGATGTGTCATACAGATAGGACAACATACCTGTTTGTCCCAGTGGGGCTGCAGTCCCCTTCCATGTTTGCTCCCTTACCACTTTTTCTTTCTAATTTACCTCTCTGTGAGGACACACAGTGGGGGATGCTTTTGCACCTGATAAATCAAACATTGTGTGTACATTTTATTCGGTGGATGGGAAGGCCCACTGACACTAGAGAGCTCAAGCAGTAATTGTCTTTGTAGATGAAATGGGTGGTTAATGGATGTAACTCCTAACAGTATACTCAATTTGAAATTTAATTTCATGTTTATTCTCAAGGGATCTTGAATACAGCTCTAGGTGTAATAGCCAACACATTCACAGTGGCTGGAGTCCTGGCCCTCCATGAGGGAGAAATGTACGAGTTGCAATGAAGCAGATGATGTAGGAAATAAGACCAAATGTTGACTTATAAAACTAAAGATGTGCCGCAATTGAAGGGCAGGTTTTGTGTTGAGCCAAGGCCAATGCAAAATGGTTTTTGGCTGCAAACCAGCCCAACTCCCTGTGAGAATGCTTCAATTTTATATTTTATTTGTAGTATAGTGCTGGATTAAAGGGTTTGTTGGCTAGTTTTGTATGTGTAAACATTTAAAAGTAGATTCTAACTTCATTTCACATCCTATATGCAGACCCTTTAACTGTATGATCTTTGGATGACACTGCTGCTGAGGGAGAAATAGAGGAATATTTGTATAGGGAGAGAGACACAACCAGAGAACACTGTACAGTAACTGCTTGCTGCCTTTGGTGTCCAGTATACTATATTCATGGCTGTAAACAGGACAGCACAAACACTTGAATATAATTTTACTGATTACACAGGAAATGTTGTCAAGACACAACTGATCATTCTTTTATCTCTGGATGCTATTTTTCTGTTGTTGCTGCAAACATTAGATACATTGCAAAAACAAAGGAAAATGTGTGTTTATTTAGCTCTTACTGCTGGCTGCAGTGTCTTAAACAAGCTGACATTGAGCAGGTATGTTGGGAGACAGTAGGAAATATTAATGAAAATGAAAAAGCAGAACAAAATGTGATGGAAACGTTTGGTGGTGTTGTTGTGGAGGCCAGAAAGCTCTGTTGCTATTTTGAGACTGTGACTGGCTTGTGGCAGAAACAACAGAACCTCCCATAGGCTGCTAGGGGGAAGGGTAAAACCCATACAGTAAAAAAAACATGCAGAAGATGGTGGGCTATAACATCAAATTATACATATATCGAATGAGCGTTTTAGAGAGAGCAACATCGAGAAAGTGAGCACCAGAACAAATGTTCCCTCAAGGTCAGGCACCCCATCTTCCTCCCCATCTAATCCACTTATCCACTGAATCAACATGGTCAGGCACCATTTCTCTGGCCAAGGTGGTGGTGTCAAGGGGGTGGGGGGTCCCAGGCCAATGACCATGAGCCAATCACAGTGGGGTTTTTTTTTTGTGTGTGTGTGTGTGTGGTTGGTTATGTGTCCCTAGTATTTATACGGAGATTGTTTGCTTTGTATGCAATGGTACCATGTTTTTTTTTCCACAATTACTAGTGTTATGGAGATGTGTTTTAATGAATGGGTCCCCATTTTGTTTGTGTCTTTGGCTATAAACTTGAATGTAGAAACGCAAGATTTTGGGTGGCACAATACACATTTCCTACCAGATGCAGGGAACAGTAATGCCAAAGAATGGATGCAAGAAAAGCCATAAAATGTGAAAAAGAGAAGAGACTATATGACATTTCAACAGTTGTTGGTGTTAAAGTGCAAGGCAGCATTGTGGCAGCAAAAGGCAGGAGAGAACTAGACCATCACAAAAATTTGTTTCATTTCAGATGAAGTTGATAATTATTGATAATTTTTAATGACCTATTTATGATAAAGACCATGAGAAAAAGGTTGAATTCAAAGACTTTATTTTCAATTTAACATTTTAGTGTTATGATTAAAGCTAAAAATTACTTTTATAATTGAAATTAAATGTGTAAGGACTTGAAAATTTGTTGTGTCTATTGCAGCTGAGTCCAGTTGTGGACTATAATCCCCCAGACTAAGACAGTGCCAACAATTTCCTCACTGTCTGCACTCATTTTCTCACTCCATGCTGTTTCTGTTGTTGATGGTGCAACACAGCACACAACTGTTAAATGGGTGTCTGCATTATGTGCCTTCGAACTCTCTTGGAACTCTCTCAAACATTTTCCTCATTGCTATTGATGAAGTATCCGTTGCTGGTTCATGTACATGTAATATATAAACAAGGCAGGTTTCAAAACATTTAGAGAATTATCTTCACTAATAGTTCATAGGAAGATAAAAGCATTCTTTGAATTTATTCATTATTTTCTTTAAGTTACCATCAAAAATATTGACTTCATCGTGATTAGCTTTCACCTAATTCACGGCTTTTTACAATATGTACAGGCATTTGACCTGGGGTCATTAATGTAGGAGCTTATTATGCCTTACCTCGGGTGACTAAGTGCTGACAAGTGGAAAAAGCTCAAAATACACATAATAGAGAAGAAGTGGCTCCATATACAGCATTCATGTTTTCAGTTTTTTCATACACAATGCAATGGATAAACATCCCATTATCTCGCTGCACCATGCAGGATGAAAATAAATCCTCTGGAGACAGAACAGTGTCAATCCTCCTCAGAAGGCTGTCATACCTGGCCTGAACTACTGTCAGAATGTATCAGATCATTCTTTACCAAGGAATGCTGCCAGTCCATTTGGGGGATTGAAGAAGATGGAAGACGGAGATCTTCCCTAAAAGCTTTAATGATGTTTAGATCTGGTTATAAGGGAGGGAGGTAGTTGACCTCATCCTGAAAGCAGTGTTGAATTTGTTTTTTAACGTGTGCAGGGGGCTTTATCTCGGAATATGGCATCAGGGAACAGTGTTGACCCTCTGTCTCATATTATGACCCTGCAGAAGGCTTTTGACCTAAAGACTCATAGCAGATAGCTAGTTCTACCATTACAGATATAATACATTGTTAAATATACAGTAACAGTTCACTGTTGGTTGAGGATACCCTCTGGCTTTTTTTAATAAATGTAAACCTATTCAGATGTAGGAAAAAGGGTGAAAGAGAAGGTTACTTATTCATTGCCCAAGGCTCCAGCTTTTCTGCTCCTGATACCATTTTGAATGACAGCCCGGCTATGAACAACAGGCTTGGGAACCTCTTCATGTTGAGGCTGTGCCACAGAGGTACTTCTACAATTCAGTTCTCGAGTCTCATAAATTCATGCTTTTAGCAACTTCACTGTTGAATCTCCATCTGTCCCTGTCAGCGAGCTTTGACTTATACCTTTAACTCATTGCCAAAGATGGTTTACTTCTGTGCCATGTTGAATAATGTAACAATTTTTGTTGCGGATGCACCTTCAGTTTGAGGACCAACTGTTCGGCTTATTTGGACCTCAGTTGCCTCAGAGTGTTCTGAGACCTCTTGCAGAAGGGTAGTGACTGTCAGACACATAATACTCGTTGGTATTTCATTTAATCACTTCACTGTTTAGCAGTCCCCATAGTCATGATTTGAGCAGCTCTTAAGCGGGAATTATTTTTCTGTGAAAACATATGGAAACATCGCTGTGAACAAGTGCAGGGAAGGGTAATATGGGTAACCATGGGGTTGTACAGGCCTACAGAGGAGCGTATGCTTCGACCTTTACAACCTCCATGACATGTTTTCTGAACAAAACAGTTGTACAAAAAGTATTAAAGAAATGTAAAACAATTTCCTTGGGATTTTGCAATGTTGGTCAGACAAGAAGAGGCAATCCGAAGACATCACCTTGACCTTCGTCGTTAGCTGTACGAATGTCAGATACAGGGTTTCCCCGCAGTGTTTTATGGTTAATTTGCTCCACCATGTGTGAAATAAAGAGAACCTCCATTAACGTCATTTTAATGACAGGGTTATTTGGCTTCAGGATAAATGAGCAGTGGTCCTACTTTAAACAGAAACAAAGGCTATGTGTTTCAGTGTGGCTGTTGTTTAAATTAGGGCTGAAACGATTCCTTAAATAACTCGAGTAACTTGATTACAAAAAAATCACTGATGCAAATTCTTTGCATCGAAGCTTCGTTTAAATCATATAACTATTTACTGTGTTTCATACGGATGATCATTACTGACACACAACACTGTGGACACGGAATGTAAATGATGGCACGGATTGCAAAATGGAGAAAAAGAGCAAATGAAAAAGAGACAACGACAGAAATGTCCAAAGTTTGGGATGATTTCAAGGTGAAACGAAACTAAAATTCTGTTAAAGTAGCCGACCACCATAGCATGTCAATGCTTTCAGCAGCTCAGCAGAAATCATCCAGTCTACACATCCAGTCCACACAGAGCAGACATGACACATAGTAACGTTAACGTTAGCTCTTAACACACCAGTAAATCTATGTGATTGCTGGTTGAGATGAAGCCTGGTATGTTAATTATTACTACATGAAATGGCCAGCTAAAGACGTAAATCATTACGGTGGCTAATTATGTCCCGAAGTTAGCTAAGTTTTGCTCAAGAAAATAACCAGAAAACAAAATGCTGCCGTCAATTTGTGAAAGCCTGAGCTTCGATTATGACTGTCACGGGTAGGGGTGTAACGGTACGTGTATTCGTACTGAACCGTTCGGTGCAGGACGTTCGGTTCGGTGCGCGCCTGTACCGAAAACATTCGGGTTGTAACTACGCTAATGCAAAGCGGAACTAAAATTCACAACTCTGAGTTTCCCCCAGTGACGGAACACTATTGCAAAGACCCGGATGTTGTTGTCGAGCCATCCTAGCAACCAAATTTAGCATGTAGCACAGACCAGCCTCACTGAGCCATCCTAGCAAGTTTGAGTTAGAATCTAACATTAGCACAGACAAGCCATGCGGAGCCATCTAACAAATGAGTTTAGCATCTGACGTTAGCAAAGACGAGCCTTGCGGAGCCAGCCTAGCAACTGGATTTAGCAGCAAACGTTAGCACAGATGAGGAACAGTGGCGCACAGACGAGCCTCGTATGGCGAATGCAAATGAGAAGCCAGATCTTGAGGACCCTCCGATATCCTTCAGGTCTGCTGTTTGAGAACACTGCGGTTTCCCAGTGAACTACGGTAGCCATGGAGAAAGGTAAGTGGATAGGACGAAGAGAGTATGCCGTCACTGTTCAACTGAAATCGGCTATGCGGCTATACGAAACATGACTACTCATTTGAAACTGCATCATGCAAATGTGGATATCACTGGTACAAGGAAAACAGAGTGCAAAAGCAGTGCAAATGCAGATACCCATGGCATTTAAGCAGCCTCTCCCTGCTAATTCAGACCGGG
>JBBPCS010003569.1:0-12158 GCA_037974645.1 Hollardia meadi
GTGTGTGTGTGTGTGTGTGTGTGTGTGTGTGTGTGTGTGTGTGTGTGTGTGTGGGTGTGTGTGTGTGTGTGTGTGTGGGTGTGTGTGTGTGTGTGTGTGTGTGTGTGTGTGTGTGTGTGTGGAGAGGAGTTGGGCATAAAGTGCTGAGTGATGCACCAACATCCAAGAGAGGAGGGGTGATGAGGGAGATCAGTCTTCTTTCTATGCCAGTCTGTAGTTGGCATTTTCAACGCACTGCGGATGGGAATACTGTGTGCAGTCACAGGGCTGGGCAATATAGAAAAACCCAATATAGTATCAATACCAAGAAATACTATGCAAAATCACATATGAAACAAGAAAATCAGTGGCCATTCAGTTTATTTTTAGAAGTTCCAGAGTTCCAGAACAATGACTGAAAGACAATTAATTAAGCATTACTAGAATATAAATGTTGAACAATCACTGAGAGATTTAGAATATATTGTGTAATGATTGACGATAATGAGGCCGTGCAGGTGTTGATTCCAACAGTAATGCTGCAGATTTTACTGACCACCTTACTTTCACTAAAAACAGGTGAAAATAATCAGAGAGATGTGCTGTGTCAGCATTTGACTTGCCTAATATACACGTATTCCTGCTGTGCCGTGTTTCTCCACCAAGACAAATCCGTCTCAGTCTGAAATAAACTACAACTGAAAAGTATCTGAATACTATTGGGGATATTTTCTATAAGCATTTGTAGCAATTTCAGTAGTCATTCCCAAGAGCGCATTATTGTTCTTTGTGTATGGGACAAAGTCTGTTGGTAAAAACAGTAAGTCATGTGGGGACTGCAGGATGATAGCTCTTGTTTGTTGGTTCGAACGCGCTGCAGACCCCTGAGCAAACACTACACTAATGTCCTCCACATGTATGTGATGCCATTTAGAGGAATCAGTCTGTTTTACATAGCCAGCAGCACCAGGCCCGCCTATGTCTGTGGAATGCATAGCAGTGTGTGTGTGTGTATGTGTGTGACCGCCTACTCAACTAACGTCCTCATATTTTTTTATTGTTTTCAAAATTACTTGTCAACCCACAGTAACGTATAGTATAATGGGTTATTATTATAATGTTTTCATCCATGTTAGACTGCCTTTTCAAAAATAGAGTAATCTAAACTCTTAATATACACGAAAACAGCGTATAAAACACATATAAAAACATTACTATATATATATATATATATATATATATATACTACACATACCTAAACATTTACAATCACAGGTGGGGCGAACTCATTCTCTTACCATCACTATATCCTCATGGTATATCGTATTTGGCACATGTATTTTGACTTGCTTGAACACATGTTACAGCAGAGAAAACATCATATTTAATCAGCCCTGGACACTGAACTGACACCAAGAGAATATTTAGATTCAGATTTCACAAAACAATGCAGGAGTTTGTGTAAGATTTTGGCAGGATTTCAGCTTTAGTGTAGGGGTTGGTTTGGCGTCTGTTGTCACAGTGGTATTGCAGTTTTTGGCAGCCATAATCAACAACTTCTTATTATGTAAGCTTCAGGTGATGGCAGTCAATGTGTACTACAGCTCTTTATTACCCGAAATCTCTCAGCCAAAAAACCTTTGACACTAAAACCTGCAGATCTAATTGCATGAATTTTAAGTTATGTGTTATGACTGCGTTTCGTGCCAAAGTGAGACAGTGACATGCTTTTACAAGACAGTTCAAAGTTAAAAATTAATGTGACTAAGAGACCCCGTTTTCCCCTGGTATTAAAATCCGATCTGAGTGATCCAATCACAAGTGGACAGCTCTACAGGTGTGAATGCACCCAGGACGCATTGAGGACGCATTGAGATCCGATCACTCAGACGGAGGTGGTCTAGGCCACATGTGGCCACATATGGCCACATTCTTATACCAGTGTGTATGGTATGTGTCCCGGGCCACATTGAAGGACCGCCTACTCAAACTAACATCCTCTGTGTGAGCGGAAGTACGTACTCATTCGCGCGACTCTCCTTTTGTTCCTCCTTTTTCTCATCTCCAGTTGGTTCTGAAATCGCGTAAGCTGGCTTTGTCCACGACATTTGAAAATGTCCAAATGCCAATAGAGATAAATTACGAGTGCGTCGAACATCTTGGGCGATGTGGTCTACCTGGAACACGCCTGTATTGTTTTGACTTCTTCTTCTTCTTCTTCTTCTTCTTCTTCAAGTTATTCAAGTAAAAGTACCTGTAGTTGACTCGTCAACACGTGTGCACAGTCTCTCTTTTCAGTTGAGCTGAAGCATGGTATACTATGACAATCAAACAGCATCACTCTGACTTGGCTGACAGGTTGTTGACATCTTGCTGGCAGCATCTTAATAGTCAATTTTCATCAAATTGCTTCAAGGCCAGAGGATAATCCAAATATCAACCTTAAAACACTGTAATATGTAAATAGAAATTTAAAAGTTACCCCCTAAAGAGCCAGAAAAGTCAGAGTTAGGAGGTGGTCAGGGTGTCTGGATGAGTCAAACAATGGGAGACCAGGATGTGAGTCCCATGTGTGACCAAATGTCAATGTCAAACTGTTTATAACTTACGTAAGTATGTAACGTTTGTCGGCAAGTTTTATTTTGAAGGTCTAACTGGATGTTGACCCCTGAGTGTTCAGTTGTATAATGGCACAATGGCATCATAGTTTGAAGCTTTTATGGTCACTGACGAAGCTGCAGTATTTGTCGAGTTGGGAGTAAGAACGTGTTTGTATAGAGTGAGCGAGAAGAATGGAAGAAAACATGCAGTTGGTCAGTAATCGTTACAGTAACAGTAACAAATATGGGAAAAGAAGCCATGTGTATAATTGAATTCTGCTTGAGGAAAGACAATGAATCACAAACAGCTTTTATGTGGCTTACCCTGACTTCTGACCCAGGCCCATTTCATTTTAATGTTTTTATCTTAATTTTGACTATGTCCACTGCCTTTTTTTTCGGGAGGGGGTGCCGATGGTTGCGAGAAGCCAGATAATTGAAATTTAAAGATTGATTTTGAGGTAATAAAGTGGCTATAAAGAGCATGCAGGTTGTGTGGCTGCTGTAGTTACCCTGCTGCCAGACAAACTCATAAAAACTGACCTTTAATACAGTCGCCCAGGGGGGAGGGAGGGGGAGGGGGTGGCAGGGTAGCAGGAGGTGTGAATGAGGGACATACAGAGATAGAAAGAGAGAGAGGGAATTGTGGAATGTGGGAGAGAGCGCGAGAGAGCAGAAAGTGAATGGATCAAAGAAAAAAGAGACAAGAAAAAAAAGAGTGAGAGAGAGAGCCGGCGAGGGATGAGGAGGTGGGGTGATTAGTGTGTGTGAGCCTGAGCTCTGATTGGTCTAGAAGCCTGTATGTGTGTGTTTGTCTAAATCTGTGTGTGTGTGCGCGCGCGTGTGTGTGTGTGTGCGTGCGTGCATGCGCACATCTAGCCAGTGGGCGGGGGATTATGGCTGCATCACGTGGTCCCTTTAGCTTCTTTTCCACACAAGCACACACCCTCATTCGCAGAGGACACATACACACACACACACACACATACATACACACACGTATATCCTCTCACATACACACTCACAGCTGTTGATACTTCTCTCTCTCTTTCTGATGAATGCCGGAGCAGCCGAGGAGCGGAGCCCACAGGAATCTGGGAGAATCTGCTGGCAGCTCGTACCAAAGAGCATCTATATGGAAGATGTGGAGGGACAAGTGAACCGACTGGTTTTCTGATCGCAGCCTGGCTCTCATTTTCTGTCCTTTATATCCCGCTCTCTCTTTTTGGCTCTCTCTCGTCTTTCCCGGCTTCACTCTGGGACTCAGTGTTGGAATTTAAGCGCAGACAGAGAAAAACAGAGACATGTGTTTTGCCTCAGCTGCGTGCTACCACTGCCTGTTCTCTCCCATTCACTGACCAAAGAGGAAATACAAGGTTGGTTGGGCTTGGCTTATTTGTTTATGTGCTGGTTTCTACATGTCCTGGTTGGAGGTGTAATGACATTTGGATTTTGTTCTGATTTTTTGAGTCTTTTGAAGACACCCATTCATCTCAATCACAATCCCTGAAACTGATTTTTTGTAGTTTCAGGGGAATTCCATGGTAGTATGGCTGCTTGGGCACAAACACACACTTCTGCACTATTAACACGCTTGGCAGTAATGGTGAGTGTGTTCACCAGGGAAGATTAGCTGTGGCTCTTATCTCTGATGTGTACAACACTAGAAGCTGTCTGTGAAGGAGGATTCAATTAAATATTTAATTAAAGGTAACTGCAGTAACAAGAGTCGCCCTTCAAAATACTTTTCTTGAATTATATAGTTATGTAATGTATTATTCATTATTATTATTATTATTAAAAGGAATGTGAAAACGAATCCAAAGAATTTTTCAGTGTGTTGCAGCCAGCACAAGGTCAAATACTGCACTGAAATGAAGTTGCACAAGAAACCAACACCCAAAACTACAACCAGCCGCTGCCATGAGTCAGTCGCAGACAAAAACTCTGCCTGCTGACACGTCGGTGGGCTCAGAAGAAGAACTTTCTCTGTCTCACAGTAAAGCCGCTGGAGGATCTGTAAGCTGCTGAGCATTTAGCTCACACACACCTCTCCAGTTTCACGTGTAACGTGCATGTTTAGACACACCTACCCCTCTGTTTGTGTGTGTTTACGTGTGTGCATGAGTTGCCTTTACAGGGTCGACACTGCTTGTGTCTCACAGTGGCATTTACAGTGTGTGTGGATATATTTAGCCAACGTACGGATTCTTTCCTGGTATTGTTGCTGTTGGGGTTGTAACACAACCCAAAAGGTGGTGTGTCTATTTTTAAGGGTGGCAGCTTGGAAAGGCGCAAGCAGTCATGCTTTGAAGCTTCCCCCAGGCAGGACGAAGATATGGGCTGTGTGTGAGTGGGTGGATTGATGGGTGTGTGGTGGCGTCTTATTTAGAGTGTTTGTCCTAATGTTTATCAGCATGATTGTGGCTTGTTCTTTTATAAGCTTGCATGTCATCTTGTACAAAGTTTTCAAGGATGTAAAATAAAAGTTGAAGTGAGAGATAAAGTCTGAGAGAGAATGACGGACAGAGAAAAAGAGATGGAGGGACATGTGAGAGGCGTCACAACAGATAAACATGGGTAGACGTAGGTTTCCAGATTAGCTGACTGTCATCAGATGAAGATGTGGAGATGTGTATTGTCTGAGCCACTGGCTCCACATGTCAGAGGACCACTTATTCTTTATAGACGAGCAATCTGTTCTAGTGATATACAGTGAGCTCCCATAATAAGGGGGGAACTAATTCTGTCGCACAAATAAAAGTTTTTTGGTTTGGATTTTGGAATGCGGTCATGCAACAATTTGACTTCACTTAGACGGACAAGGCAGATACGTTAATCGTAATCGATTAGTCTGTTGAAACACAATTAATTGGTAACTATTTTGATGATCAAATAATTTTCAGTCAAAGTCAATTTTTAAGCACAAAATTAGCTTGTTCCAGCTTCTCAAATGGGAGGATTTTGCTTTTCTTTGCCAGAAAGGATAGTAAACAGAGTTTATCTGTACATATTGCATATTTATCACCTGCTGCATGCAAACATTTTCAACTAAATAAATTTAAAACACAGCAATGCTCGTTCGTGTTGGTACATAAACACAATCACCAGTTGTTAGTTTAGATGTCTAAAAAGTATTGCTGTTGAATGTAATGATTTGTTACTCAACCGAATGTGACTTAGTTCCTGCTTCTTAATTGCAAGGATTTGCTGGGGGGTTTTTTTGGTCTCATATGGAAGTAGGATGAATAACTTTGGGATTTGGACTGTCTGTATTTTAAAGACACCACCTTGGGATTTAGAAATTAGGATTATTATTTTGCTATAGCTATTTTCAGACATTTTATAGTCCAAATAATTAATTGATTAATTGAGAAAATATTGCCAGATTAACCTACAATAAACATCATCATTGGTAGCAGGCCTAGTAGAATGTAGCTATATCTAAATGTATCTAATGTAATTTATTAATTTTTGCATCCCAGTTTTGTTTGAAACGTAGAAAAAAAGTATTATAAATCTCTGCTTCACATGCAGTGCCAGCCTATTGTTAAAAGGTCAAGGCCATTCTTCATGTAACTCCTAGTAACCGAAAACATATAGCCACGTTTACAGCCAATTTATAGCACTAATCAAATAATTGTTTATAGATGAGTTTTCATGAACAACTTGCCCACTGATGAAGACTTGTGTCTGTAAAAGCTGGGAGAGAGGGAGGCAGGTTCTCTACAGGTCACAGGGTGAGAGGTTGCGGTCACCTTGCCGCAGGCTGCGGTCGCAGTCTAGTGCCCTTCAGTAAACACAGCCTGCCTCGACTATCTGCCACAGATTTATGGAGCTTAAATCAATTGCAATACAGCACTGTCCTCTAATGCCATATCGTTAAAGGGCGATTGTGTCCAAAATCTCCAGTCAGTCAGTGAACTCAATCCAAACTTCTGGTATTGTTGTGAAACTTCAATGTGTTTCATTCAACAAGTGCTCAAACAAATCACAAAAGAGCATCTGCCATGAAGCATGAAATTTGAATTTTAAACACAGATGCTGTAATGAGAGGATCAGATTCCATTCTGATATGCACACAACCACCACCACCACTCTGCCCCCTCACCCTCCTAAACTCCCCAACCGTCGATCTCTCTGGATGAGACCAGACAGAGAGGCTTCTGGTCGGGGACAATAATCTATTGACAGAGGGAGGGAAGACACTCATGCTTGGGACTGCTGGAGTTGTGTGTCTTGTGACAGAGCAGGGATGGGATGCTGTACTGGTGCATGTGTGTTAGCAATGGGAGGGGAGAGTCAGGCTTTAGAGCTTGGAGGAGGGTGTGTAACTTTATTTTGGTGAGGCTACAGCTGTTGCACTCGGCTGTGTAGAATTGCACTCATTCAGCAAATTCCAGGCATGAGCTTCTACTGTCACTCAGTCTCCAATGTGTTTCTGAGAATTGTAGCTGATTGTATACGCTGCATTTCATTGGGCTTTGGGTGCTGTAGCATCTTGAAATACGTACAAGAGAAGGAAAAGTGTGTGAAGTACAGGAATTCAAAGCTGAGGCAGTAATCGTAAAAACAGTTGATTGACAAGTGGATGATCATGCTTTCATTTTTATTTTACAATACCAGTCCCATCACCAACCCACCATTTTGCAGTTTTATCCCAGCCTGTCCTGTGCACAGTTTTTCAGTAAGCAGGGCAGTGCAGGGCAGCAGTAGGATGAATTCAATATCGGGTTACATAACTGTTCTGTCCAGCTGTCTTCAATTAAAGAGGACTTTTTGAAGGGCTTTCCATTGTATAATCACAGCTTTAGTACTGGGGTCAGGTAGACAACAAGAGGTTCCCTGTGTGTTCCGATGGATTCCCTGGTTTCAGAGGTAACATGGATATTGATATATGACTTTTGAGGCAAAACATTGTCACATTCGAGGTGTACTTTCCTTTTTTTTCCCTTCTCTTTTCTAAAACTTCTCTCAGTGACCTGCCACATCTACAAAACAAGGTATCATCTGCATAGAGGGAATGTGACCAGTTCAAATTCCCAATGGGAAAAATTTACAGGGAGGAAATCAAGTGATAAGAACATTGACCTACGACTATTGGGGTAAATTTAAAGTCTAAATAACAGATAATTGCAATAACCACATTTTCATAACGTTACCTGTGGAGGTGTTTTACTGAAAAACTGAAAATAAGTGTTGTCAGCTAAGTCTTAACACAGTTCCATATGAACTAGTGAAGACATGTTTTAATGAGAGAAAACCGAGTAAAAACACTACATCTCAGTACACGTTCATCCAGTTGAAAAGATTTTCTTTTATCTCACTGTTTGGTCTGAGTTTGACTCTTCTATACACTGAGCTGTGTGTCAATCCACTAATCTCAGACATCTTTTTAAGTGGCATTTGACCTGAGTGAGTAGCTTAGCGGCATGTGCACACCAAATCACCTCTCTAACCCCCCATCATACAGAGTTGAGAGCAGAAAAGGCTAAAAGGGGAGAGGAATCCCTTCTGGCAGAGTAACCCCTAAATTTTGATCGTCCTGCTGGCAGATGACCACTGGGCTTTTGAAGACGGAAAGCAGTGGGATGCCTTTCTTAAATGCTTTCTTACCCTCTCATTCCTGTGCTCTCCAAGCCAAGACACCATCTGTTAGAGCTCCCATAAGCCCCGCCTTTCCCTAATACACCACCAGCCTATCCTTTGCCATAACAACAGCAGCAGTGTTGCAAGGGACACTAGAAAATGTAGTTTTATATCTATCTGTCTTCTCTCTGCCTCCTTGTGTAAATTGATAATTTTACCTCTATCAAGGAGGTTTTGATCTCATGTGTTTGTTTGCCAGTTAATTTTCAGGATATATAATAAAATAACAATATTTTTTGTGTCTTCACTTGGTGAAGATACAGGATTTTGTAAAGGAATTTCTCTGGCATTGATGGGGCCTTCTGATTGCAACAACTGATGCATGTAAATAAAAAGAAAATCTGTGTTGTCTAGCTTGGATTTCATTGTGCCTTATTGTCAGATACCTCTAAAATTTGTCTTACATCACAGTCAACTCTTTCACATACATACAGTAACAAACTTTTTCATAATTTGTTTAAATGTATTTTCAAATATATTTCCTTCTGCCTTTATTAGTTGTCCCTTGGCTTGACAACAAGGCATTGAAAGAGTCGGTCACACTTGTTGCTTTTACTGTAACAATTCCTGTATCCTGCAAAATGCTTGTTGTCATGCCAGCTGACCTGAGAATAAAAAGTGGAAGTAAATGGAGGTCCAAACAAAACGGCTCCTGTCCTCATACACTGTGTCAGGTGGTCAGTGTGACCTGACTAATGCCTACGTGTAGTTGTGACACACTGTGTTTATGGAACAAGACTCTGCTGTCAGGACAGTGCAGGAGCTTGTTATTTGCGCCAAACCAAAGAGCTTCACCTCTCTCACGTCCAATAACAGGGCTGTTCACCCACTGTGAATAAGTGATACACAATTCATTGTGTTATTTGTCAGTAAATTATTTGTCACTCTTGTGTAATTTGCATTATAAGGTTGTTCTTGTTGGAAGAATTGACAATAAACATCAGTAGTGTGTCCATCAGCGAAAGCATTGTTGTTTCAGTCGGAATAAGCCACCATAAACATTTGATTCATAAAAAAAGACATTATGAAACTCATTTTGCATTTTGCCTTCTACAAGCAAATCAGTTTTGCCTGATGACTTTGTTATTTGCATACCAGACTGTTATAAGTGCTTTAGTTTGAACCCTGATACATTCTGGTATGTTCCCTAAACTCCCTTTATTGTGCTATGAAATCCTGTATAACATCAACCTAAATATTCAGATTGTCCCACTTTCCTTTCAAATGACATGATTATTGCTGTAACATGTCCACCTCTCTGTTCTCTTCCTGTCAGGTGAGAGTCAGAGCGGCAGCCAAAGAGTGTACGAGTGAGGTGAAGCAGGCATGAGTGCAGAAAGCCATCAGGGGGTGGTGACAACCCCTCCTACGCCCAGTGGAGGGACTAAGGAGCGCTACTTTGACCGGATCGACGTCAATGATCCGGAGTACATCAGGGCCAGGAACATGTCACCTGACCTGCGGCAGGACTTCAATGTACTGGAGCAGAAGAAACGTGTCACACAGATCTTGCAGAGCCCCGTAAGTCAAAGGAGGGAAATGGGGACATGTCTTATCCAGAGAATATTTATTAATATTTAATGAAACATGATGGCATGGGAAGTTTCTTTTGGCCTTCAACAAAAGGGTGATGCAAGCAGTTGCTTACTGAGGGAACATTGTCTAGAGGAGAACAAGACCTACAATTAATAGTTGGTAAACTGCAAACATGCTTGGTGAAGAAGACAGTTTACTCTTGATGTTACACAAAAGCAAACAGGGTAAAAGAGATGGGAATGGTCTTATTTACTACACAGGAATAAAATGTGTTCTTTTCAGGTGCATTGCATAAAGCTTAGAGGGTCCTGAAAGCAATTCTCTGAGTTCTCTGGATTCCTAAACTGGCAACTCAGAACTGCTTGTACGTGTGAACAAGGGAGTAAATGTGTTTGTTGGTCTATATTTGTTGGCCCTGTGATCGACTGATGACCTGACCAGGCAACAAACAGTTTTATTGAAAAACTAGATGGGAAGGAAGGGAAACTAACTGTACGTTGGTCTATCTTTGGCCAAAGAGGATGACAGTTGAGTTATCAAGATTACAGAAAACCAAGTGGAGAACTTGATGCAACTAAAGAACTTTTCACCTCACTGACAGTTTTTGTAATCAGTTCCCATTTTTGCTTTCTGTCAGTTATTATTCCCCAATCAAGTGATTTCTGAAGACGTTACAGCAGTAGTGAGTGCATCACATGTGCTTGTGTTGATGTTGTGACACTGGCCACAGAATCACAGCAGTCAGTGGCCTGCCAAAACCCTAATATAACCTCTAGCTACCACGCCCTCGCACTGAGAGAGCCACTACTGGAGCTCTCCAACTGCCCTCCAGGCCATAGACTCCCATGTTGGGTCAGGTTTTGCTGAAGTAAACAAATCTGTGAGCACAGGGCATATTTCAGCCAACACGCACAATGTTGTGGTTAGATTTTCTTTCCTTGGAGGTTAGGATTCTTGAGAATTACTGTTGCTCTACTAGGCAAACTTGTTAGTTAGAAGTTAGAGGTTTGAGCCCCTTTGGGACCACACATACTAATTATTTAGGCACTCATGGTACTGTAAAAGTAAAGTATAAGGGTAATTGTATCCTTGCTGTAGGCTTGTAGTGGGTTACAACCTCTTCAAAGATCAGAATTCAGTGCAAAGATTGTGCTATAACAGGGAACACCGCAACACGAACACAAAACTATTAGTTCAAAGGGAAATAAAACATTCCATAGTTTTCCTAGATTTATTGAATACCATGTTTGCCGTGATTCGTGGATCAGTTTGTTTCCTTTTTGTCCCTGGATGCATTTACATCCCTGCCAGGAACTCAAAATCTAGCTCTGGTAATAATAGTTCAACTCTGTTATCAAGCTCATGGGCTCATGTAAAGACGACATAGTGTTGTCCTATCTTGCTGTTTGTATTGTGCCCTTTGAACAGTTGCGTCACAGTTTACAGCAAGCCCCCTGCCTTTCAGTCCAGCCTGGGATTAGGAATATTTACTCTGCACTATTGACTCAAGGCTGGTCTCTGACTGAAGTGCTCCTCACTGTTTACAATGTGGTCTTACATTTGGAGAGGCAAGGTGTGTGTGTGCATGTCTGTATGTATCTGTACTTTGCTTTGACGGGACAAATTCACTTTGAAGGTTTCGGAGTCAGCAGGGACAAATTTATGGTTAAGTTAAATTAGAGGTAAAGGATAAGATTAGGCATTGCTTAGGCAATGAATGTCATGAATGAATAATCCTCACAAGTAGAGTAATGTAAGCCTGGAAGTGTGTGTGTGATTGATATTGGGTAGTAGGTGCTGTGGCTTGGCCCTTTCTATTTAAGCGTTAAATGTGATCCACATTCTGCACATGCCCAATGTGGTTTTCTTGGCACGCTTCATTTTGTGCCAGATGTCTGGAAGGCCAGCCACGTGGTGCTGCTGATGCAGGTTTCCACTTGATACTCCGTGTATGTCTGTGAATGCATCTGTGTGTACATGATTGAGTACCACAAGTGCAGTTTGGGGGTGAGCAAATGAGTGAGTGCATTTTAGAGCCCTGCTGTCGGGCTGTCATTGAGCGTCTGTGGCCGACCATCACTGGTATTTTTTGCGGTGTTTCTGCCACAGCGGGCTCCAGTGTGTCCTTATCAACAGGGATTCAACATGTTTTTGATTAATGAGTGGCTTTAAAGTTTTGTGAATCAGTGATCCAACAAGCAGAGGACCACAGCCTGACAACACCAGTGCAAGGCAAAGAAGAACAGCACCAGCCGCAGTGTTCTATCAAACATATTCTCAATTTGTATTATGAATATACAGCGATCAGCCACAACAATAAAACCACTGACAGATGAAGTGAATGACATTGATCATGGCTACAGTACAATGTTCTAGTTGAAAACCCTGGGTCCT
>JBBPCS010003570.1:0-12157 GCA_037974645.1 Hollardia meadi
ATATACATATATACATATATATATATATATATATAAACTTTTTTTTTTTTCTTCTTACAGGTGAATATACTCCACTGAAGCTTCTTGAGCTCTGCTTGTTGATCTCATCTTTACCCTGCTTTTCACACCTCTCTGAAAGAGTCTTTATTTCTCACTCTATATGGCACACACACACACACACACACACACACACACACACACACACACACACACACACACACATACAAACGCACTGCCAACACATATCAGTATCAATATTGTTTTCTGGTTCTTTCCCAAAGTGTAAAAACTGAAACACAAAGACGTAGTTGGAGTCTTGTTATAACAACCTTGTAAAATAACACATCTTGGAACGGATGACTTGAATGGATTAAACAAACGACATGTTAATTAGGGAGTTTTAGAATGTGCTGATAGGCAGATGGTTTTCTACCTGTTTCCAGTCTTTATGCTAAGCTAAGCTAAGCTAAGCTAATGCTTACAATGGCATCAATCTCAGAAAACACGGCAAAAGACAAGGCATATGTTCAAAAATTGAGCATAGCGTTAGTTCTGTCAGGCCACAAAGTCAAGCCCAGCTCTTAAATCCATACACATCAGCTGATCAAAAGGCAGCCCACATCAACTTTCAAACAGGGCGTGCTATTTAAGCTACTTTAGCTGGCTACTCTTCCTGCTTCCTCTGCGACCCATTTTGCAACCCACCTCCTCCTTTTATGTCTGACTTAATCAATATAATTTCTGTTGTCATTGATGCCTGCTCTGTTCTGTATGGGGTCTTGCTGCTGCTTTCCTTGCCTCACGCTTTCCATGTCGGCACATGGAAGGGGCTAGGAGGTGTGCTCTCCTAGCCTTAAGGCTTTCGTGGAAGGGCAGTGACTGAAATGTTGAAGTTTTGCTGTAGGAGCCCACCAAAAAGCAATTAGCTTAGCTTAGCATAAACATGAGAAGCAAGGGAAAAGACCACATTAGAAGCAGGGGGGAAGAGCTAGCTTGGTTTTCACCACCAATTTTCAATAAACCTACCAATATTACCTTGAAAGCTCACTAACTATAACACATTATATATTGTTTGTTCAATCTGCACACAAATAAGAGTTATGCTATTTCTTGGCAGCAGCATCCATTCCTCTCTTGAACCTGTCTGTGTGTAGAAAAGAAAAATCAATGGTTATTATCCCACAAACTTTTCAAAGTGAAATGAGAATTTTGAGGTTGTATCAGTCTCTTAGTTGTGTTAACATACAGTGGAAATACTAAAGAGAATGTGAGTTTGAAAGCACTGACACACACACACACACTGACAGATGAGTTTGAGGTGGATTGATAACTCACAAAGCCACTTTCTCTCTCACTGGCAATTAGTTTTGCTTTGAAAAGTCTGAAATGAGAGTTTTGACAGCTCTAGATGCATAAATGTTGGTGGAATGGAATTTGAGAGACCCAAGGGCTTGTAAACTTACCAGGATTGACGCCAAAATAGGGGTTTTAATAATCCACCAGAACATATCAGTGTTCTCGATTATATCCCAGCACCTGGTGGAGCAAGACACAAAATTCACATGAATGATGTTTCAAAGTAAAGCAAAATCAGACCTAGATGTCATACTGGATTCTGGCCTAGCAGTTATCTGGGGTTTTTCCTACCCCGCATCATTGTAGTAGGCTTTAGCGATGCTCCAAGCTGTGATGAAAATTGTCGGACCTCCTAGGGACGAAAAAAAAAAAAGATACAAAAGTACACAGCAAAGTTATTATACAAACTGTAGATCATCTTCAGCTGAAGTCTCTCCCCAAGACAGCGGGAAAGGCAAAAAAGGAAGACATTCTCACCCCAGCCTATCAGGATGTAAGCCCAGAAGTACTTTTTCTCAGAAAAGAAAGAGACGGCCAACAGCGCGTGAAGATAAAGGCCTTCCACCAGCAGCCAGAAGAAACTGGCCATGATAAAATATTGGAAGAACACCATCACTACTTTGCAGCCAACCTGCAAATCAACACAGGACACAAAGAGCATAAATCTCACATGGATCTTGTCAGATTATATATAATGTGGATATATATTGAACAGGAACAATATTAAAATAAAGATATTACAGTGCAATTTCAATGGAAGAATTTCTTTTATTGGATTTCAAGCTGACTATATTCAAACTTTACAATACATTTTTGCTTTGTGATTTGGCCAAGTGCCAAAGTTTCTATCAAACAACAAAGACAAAGAGATTAGCACAAGTTAGCCAGCATGCTTCTGAGTATTCAAATAATATGTTAATCAAACAAAAACCACCTTTAAGCCCTAAGTGATTAATAAATGATGATAATGGTAGGGTGATTCTGCATCGCAAAATTAGTAATGTTATAGTCTCATATTAGCAGCTTTATTGCCTCAAATGTGTTCAATAATGGAGATTTAAAAGAAGCAGAACGATGAATATAATGTCAGTAAGTACAACAGACGACCTTGATGTGAACATGTGAAATGTGAAAGAACAATTCGGTTTCTAGAACTGGTTAATTTTTGCAATTAGAGTATAATTTAAATTCCGGTAACATTTAATAAGAGTGAGTTTATACCTAATGTTTATATTATTACTATATTAATGACACCTGATTAGCCAGAACCAAAATTCACTTATTACTTATCAACATTTACAACTGCAGACTTGTCTAAGTAAAAAAAAAAAGGTAAAAGACCTATTTAACTGTTTAACTGTTGCTAATATACCGGTATATATTATTATTGTGTTTTTCTTTCTTATACTTAGACTTTGACATCCAATGAAACTTGCTTAGTATAAATTATTGTAAACCTGATTTCTGGTTAGTTTTTTGTGTGTTGACCTAATATTAATGACTATGAGTCAACAGCCAGAGAGATTAACCAAATAACTTTAACTTTAAACATGTAACCTGTGGAGAAGTATAAAGTTGCATAAAATAAACAGTAACTCACATTTTGTATTAAGAGTCAGTACTTCAGTTAATGTACTTAGTGACATTTCACTACAGGTTCTATGCAACAGCTAGATGGCAACTTATGAGCTCCATCTCTCTCCGGAAGCAAAGCCAACAAAGTGCAAAAAATGTTGTAGTGGATACTTCAGTGAGCAGGGGACCAGAGAGGAACACTGAAACAACCACGCAGGATAACATAATCATCTATTTTCTGGTTGGATGACATCACAACACATCATAAGGATGGGTGAATTCATTCAAAATTCAGTTTACTCCTGCTGAACCCTGAGTGGCGAGGCTGCTATTGAACATGCTAAATATAAAAGGTCCATTTTCCTAATGGTGTGGGTGGGCTGAGCTGATGTGTGTAGCGTGTCGCTCTTTCACAACCACCTCAATTCACAGGAAACACAGTTTCATGGGGTGCAAGGCTGACTCCATCAGCACACATACAAGCTTGTTTTGGGATGAGGAACCCAGAGACGCTATTGGGAGGGCATCACACAGATGAGAAAAATCAATACTGCACTCACTTTGAAAAAAATGACCCTGTGAGAGTAAATGCTTGAGCACTTTAGCAGATGTAGCTGTGAGGCATGGAATGAATTGGGACGAGGGTGAAAAGGACCGAGTGTGATTAGGAATGGGCTGAAGCACACTCTGGATAGAGACAATCAGTTAGAGCAGAGCGGTAAAGACAACAAAATGTAATAAAGAAACTAAATAAAGAACAAACGTTTTTGTTTCTTTCTGAGACTTAGCTCAAACCCACAGACAGGAACAAGATCAACATCAAAGGCTAAGAATGATGAATGAGTAAAGCAGTGTCACATGAAAAATGAGCACAAGTGTAGAGCCCGAGCCCCTGCAGAGGATTCCAACTCTTCCAGGATACATGATGAGCATCATTAATCATCAATGAAGACTGAAGAAGTGGACGTCATTCATGGTTTAGTGCACTGATATTTCGCCAGTTGGGAAGATACTGTAGGTCACTTCATTTGTTCAACAGTCGCTTAACTTATTACAGAACCACAAGTACTGTAACATTGTGGTTTAATATATACAAGGAATATATTACGAAAAGAGGTAGTTTACGTCATTTACTCAAGTCCCTTTATTTCAATATTTCCATTTTTTGCCACTTAATACTTCTACTCTAGCTCATTTCAGAGATTCACTTGTTAGTTAATAAAATATAATGGATTTTTATAAATTAAATTACAAAACAAACTAAACTATCTGGCAGTATATAAAGTTGCTGAAATAAGTAAGACAGCAAATTGCTCCATGCAGAGTAATGCATCAGCAGTAAACATCAAATACAAATAACACAAAGGGAAAGGGAAATACTGCTGGCCAAAAATCATATCACAGTCTATTTTATCGCAATCACGACCCACAATCTAAATTACAATTTTTTTTTTCTCAGTTTATAAAAGCCCTGTAGACTATAGCCAGACTTGGAAAAAGATGAATTTCTCCATTTGGACTAAAACACAATATTACACGAAAGACATTTCTTTTTTGGCACAAGCTCCTCATCCACCATGCTGTTAGCTATAACTAAGGTTGTATTACTTACCATTCGTCACCCAAGGAAGAGCCACGCATACCACATATGCGGTATGTTCACGTAGCGCAGATCTGCTAGTCAATGAGGTTATGTGAAGTTTGGAAACAGTAGTAAAAGGACCTTGAATATTGTGATCTCTACGATTCCCCTGAAAAGTAGATTGTGGACGCCTTCAAGATAGATTGAGATCTGAAATCGTCAGATCGCCCACCCCAAGCTGTAACAAAGGGAAGATATGCTATGGAAATTCTTCATTCTAGACCTGTTGTGGAAACCTTTGCCTTCTAGTTGAAAATTCTTTCATAAGAAGCACACAGGAGGGAGGTTAGTTTGATTTCCGCTCTCTGACTATCTGTCTGGCTGAATCTAACATGTGTCATGGGGAGCCTTATCTTGGCAGTTTTGCTGCTTTTACTTAAATTAGGGATCTTGTTGCTTCTTCTACAATTAGGATGGTCTGAAGAACCACTCTAATTGGTAATCAGCACATCTGGGCTACAAGCTGAAATTTACACGTTACCGATACATTTACCATCCTGTGTTTGTTTTCTGGGCTCCACTTCTTGTACATGGAGGTAAAGTTTCAGACAGCCCATTAAAGCAGCTGGCAGTGAAGCTGACAGAGATTCGGCAACTGATTCCCATTTGGCATGTTGAGGGGAAGAAAATGAACCTGGGTGCGTTGTCTGACAGGTCTTTCTGCTAGTTCTAATGCGTGAAAATCATTACAAATTGTTTGCTGGAGCTCTATTTTAAAAAGCCTGCCAACAATGCAATATAGATGAATGATGCCACACACACACACACATTGTGACAAACACACACATGCATTAGCTATAAGCTGGCCACTACATCCAACTGTAGAAGAAAGGTAATGAACCAGGCATTTAGAACACCTACACACACAGAAAGCGACAGTAACTGAGCCAACAGGAAGCGATGCAGAGGTCATGATGAGTGCTGTATCAAACAAACGTGTCTCTATAATGTCTTTTTCCACTGATGCATGACAGCAGCTGGCTCCTGTCAACCCTATAGTTCCATTAACACAACAGAGCCGACCAGAGAGCTCACTAATAAATACACTCTGAGGCTCCTCTCGTCGTGTGGCCACATCGTGTAACATAAACCTCGTGTTCACAGGCTTAACTGTACCTCAGGGGCCTCTGGTCTACGGTTCAGTGGTATGTGGTGCAGAGTCGGTGGTGTTGAGAGCTGAGGGGAAAACATCCAAACATTGTGGCTTGATATAACTTTGAGCATAAATGGCTTGTAAGCCTGACATCATTTACAGGCAGCCCAGTTCCATGAGCTTAAGAGCTTCATCAGCTACTGTTTAATGCAGTTTTGCCTTAAATTAGTAGCATTTCAGGTGAACAATTGAGTTTATTAAATATAGATTTTGCTGCCGTTTATTATTACATTCTGATATATCATTGGTTCCACTCTTAAAGTAATAGTTTGGCCTCTTTTAGAAAGTGACTTCCTGCAAAGTCAAGCAAGAGTACAGCACATAAGCCCCAGTAAACCCAGTATTTGTCATTTTTTACACAACAGTTTTCGTATGGATTAAACCAACATAATATCACATCTTAATTATTGAGCTTTAGAGGTGCTGTTGGACAGATTTTTTCACCTCTAGACAGAGCCAGAATAGCTCTTTCGCCATTTACAGTCTTTATCTTAAGCTAAGCTAAGCAAACTGTCTCCTGGATGTAGCTTAATATTTAACCGACTGACATGAGAAGGGTATTTAACTTCTCATCTAACTCTCTGCAAGAAAACGAGTAGTGTATTTCCAAAAATATCGAACTATTGCTTGAGCTTACTTAGCCTCAACTGTACGCTTATTTGGTCTTTTAACTAACTGCACATATGCAGTAAACACCAAACAAATTAAACAAGATCTTACTAAGATAAGATCTTGTATGATGAAACCAAGGTGCTTCTATCAAGATGTGTTTCTAATACACATTCCCACCCTTTCTTCCTCTTTCTGAGCAGTTCGTCTATGCAGGAATACTGTCTGTCCATTTGATAAAGCACAGTATTTTAGAAATATGTAGCACACAAGCAGAAAATGTAAATAAGCAGGGTCTTAAAACTAGATTTTGATTCTGGGACCCTTCAAGACAGGGCCTCAAGGTCAGATAATAAATTAGGACCCACCTCCAGGCCCTTAATTTGTCAGTTCATATTGTGCTGCATTGAAAAAAAAATAAAGCACAGTAAGCCAGGAACTTCTTGCAGTTGCCCAATTTGTAATCCAGTCGTGCTGATTGGCCTCAAAAATTCAATATTGATCAGAATCTAATAAAAAATGCCTACAAATAATACAACAGAATATCTGCTAATGCAACAGAGCAATAAAAAACAAATCATCTTTATCTAGAAATTCAATTAATCTTCAACAAGCTCATATGTACTATAAACTTTGATCAACTGTAACAATCTATACCATGTCTTGATTTTGCCCTTACAATTGTTATCCTCACCTGAGTCACAGAGGTCTTTCATTAGATGGTTTAATGTGGCTAATTAGCCTGCCAGCTCTGCATCACGTCTGCACACCCCTAGTGTCATGTCCACCTGCCGAGCTTCTTCAGGGTTCACCAAGAATCCCCGAGCCATTCATCTCAAAACACCCACAGCAAACAGCAGCGTCTTGGATAATTTACTCACAGAGCCTGTCGAGCAGTTGTCCACCTCCCCAACATCGTAGAGGACAACATCCTTGATGAACACAGCTATGGCCTTCAGGATAAATGACACAAACAGATGCATGTGGATGTAGTTCCTTGTGCAGTGGAGCTTCCTGGGATGCACAGAAAGAGAAACAAGAAGATCAAGACAAAGAGACAAGACGCACACTCAATTCAATAACGAGGGCCTTCATGCTAATTATCCAATGTCCTTGGAGTTAATAACTTAGGATGATAGCAAATCACAGACTGACTTAACTCATAATTAAGGTCATTAGTTCCTTGTATCACTGTTTGGGTGGATCTGCTTTAGAGCACAATGAATGCTTTTTATGGTCCATCACACGTCTCGGCAATTTAAAAAAAAAAAAGTGTCTGGCAAGTGTCAAGTCCTAAATGAGTTGGTGATGTTTATTCCCAAGTCAGAAGAAAATATTCAGCTGTGATGCAGCACAAACGTAATCATTTAATAAAGTTTAATCTAACCTTATCTCACAGCCAGAAGAGGTTGTTTTTCTTCTGTAACAGCTGTTTAAAATGACAATTGTTATACAGTATGCTGTAATCCAAATTTAATGATTTCATTAAATGCTTGTGTTCTTCAGCTGCTGCTGCAATGCAAATGTGAACATTTCTGGCCAATTTAAGATATTTCTATTTATTTTTATGCCTAAATGAAATCATAGTCAAACTGGCACATAAAGGTATGAAATACCACAAATGTAATGTAAAAATATTTTCTACCACAGACTGTAATTTTCCATACAAAAACAGTGATGATTTTCCATTTTGGCTCATAATCAACACATTTACTGAAATTGTAATTTCCTCCTCAAAGTTAAAGCACTTTGATTCATGGAAAGATTTTTTTTTCTTTTAAGACTGCACTACTGAATCTATTAACAATAACAATAAACTAACAATAGACATTAAATAAATATAGAGTACACAACCTTCCAAAAATACAAATATACATATTATACAAATATAAACAAACATAAGTTACATTTTAAATGAATGAAAATCTAGACTTATGTCAGTTAACACTTTGTATGACTTACATTTAGTTCATAAATAAATAATATATAGTCTGTAATCCACATAAAGCATTAAGGTGACATGGTCTTCAAACACATGCCATATCTCCATTAACTGCAAAATATGTGAATATTTATGAACTCCCTTAAAATTAATATATTTGCTTTATTATTAACAGGCTCAAAACCTAACCCCATATTCCTCACACGTAATATTTAGAACATGTAGAATCATTCATATCTCTCGGCATTCTAAATTTTTCCAATACTAATGCTTCAGGCCCTGCTTGCCAGACCTGATGCACCATGTCAAAATTACATACATTCCAGGGTTTCTCAATTTTCTGACAAACAATCTAGCATTGGTTTTTATTTAATATTTCTGTCTTTTAGCTTTTTGTTTTTAATAAACACAATTTCACACAAGCCCTAGACCTTGGCAGGTGTGGGTCACGTCTCAACAAAAGAGGCAAGTCCATGAATGAGTCAATGGAGCCACGATTATCTCAGACATGTCTGTACAGCAACTAACAGCAGGACAGAGAGGAGTGGATGATGTAGACATTTTTAGACAACAGAGATTAAAAACAGATTAGAAGAGATTGTTGGTGAGGGATGAAACCAAGTCACAAAGATGTAATTATCCACACTGCTGCACTTGTTTTTTTTGTATGCATACAAAGAAATATTTTTTAAGCTTTGTTAGAATCATGAAAGTTTCAATTTTTTATTGAAATTGCTTTAGTGGAGCGCATTTGTCTCTGAATATGGAAAGTACAGGAATATGCCTCAAAACAAAAAACAAAAAAATGCTGAATGAGAGACTGCATTAAGTAACACTAGAAAGTGGAACAGAGGCTATAGCCTGGTATGACATCATGACTATGGCTCTCTAGCTAAACTTAGAATTCAATAAACCTACACAAACGCGACATATTGTCATATTTATGTTCTGTACCTGTGATCTGTAGTAACTTTGTGACTCTCCACTTTCTGCCAACCCTCATTAATACCCCTGACTGTAACCCCCTCAGCTACCCTCGCTTCCCACTGCCCTGTCATAACTCTCCTTCAGGCTCAAACCTGTTGGTTGCCTGGATTTCACACGTTCACACGTTTGGTTTTTATCATCCTGACCTTGACCTGCCTTGTGGCACTGGATGCATATAAAAGTGAACAAATCTCTCAGGTGGACACACTTTTTACACCTAGTGCTGGTCTTTTTGGAAAACATGAAAAGCGGCTCTGATCTGTGACTAACGCAGTATTACACAGTGTAGTGGCAGGGACAGCCTATAAAGGAGACACATGAAAAATGCTACCAAAAGAGCAATAAGAGAAAAAGGTCGTTGGGAGGGAAACACTTTTGTTGCATGACATTACTTTTGCTTTGAACTCAAGGAGATGAAGTGAACACAGAGGGCTCTTGTTAACAAAAGAATGATTTCTAGCTGCTACCATACCTGTTTTATTTTTCAACAGAGAATATAGATTATTTACAGTGACAAAATGCAGTCCAGAAGAAGAAATATATGCACAAGTTCCAGCTCATCCATCTACTTTAAGACATATTTTTCTTACATTGTTAGGTGTCAAATGTTCAAGGTTGTACAGCTGAGGGAAAACAATTGCATAAAATAGAGAGAATTAGCTTTTTTGGGAAAGGTACATTTTACAGTAACTTACTGGCAGCCGTATTCCAGTAAATTATAGTAAAATATTTACAGTACTACTACTGTGTTTAAATTTACAATAGTGTTACTGTTTTCAATTCCATCATCACTACTATGGTTTTAATTACAGTATTAGAACTGTGTCTTCATTTACAGCATATATACTGCATTTTCATTTACAGTGTTACTAATTACAGTATTAGTACTGCATTTAAATTACATTATTATTGCTGGGGTTTTTTTCCATTTATAGTTAAGTTGAATTGTAACAATTTTCCAAAATGTAATTGTAATCACATTTTTTTGAATTTACTAGCACCTTCCTGATAAAAAAAAAAAAAACCCCAACAACAATCCAATTGCAATACAGCACTGTTAACCATAATTTAGTTTTTTTTTACCCAAAAAATTACTGAATATCTGGTTTTTATTTGTAGAACATTACTTACTTACTGGTTTTGTATTTCCCATTCTCAGCATTAGAATGCAAATGCGAGTCATGTGCATATAGTGCATATTGTCTATTCATTGTCTGAAAGGGTAAAGTATTTGCCATCTAAGGCTGTGATCTCATTCTTGACATCGAAACTGTAATTATCTGTAAGAAGCTTATGTTCCCTGACTTGTCAAATAGCAAACATGTCACTACACTTCAGATGTCATAGCTCATCTCCAAACCGCTGCAGATACAGTGTGTGCCATCAAAAGATCGAGACACTGAAATGGATAAAAGTATCATCAAGTTTGATTGACACTTTATTTCATTCATAAAGCAACAAATGTATTTTTGCCTGGTTGTGAAGCTGCACTGCATCAGAGGTCATCAAATCCAAGTTCAAAGGGTTTAGTGTATAAACTGTCATGTTGCAGGAAAAAATGTCAGTGTGCTTTATGGTAAATTGCTCATACTAATGCTCTACACAGGGGTCCTGCAGCAGTAGCTGTTTTTGTTTTTTTGCTTCGTTATTCTATCCTTTTATTGAACAACTGGCCACATGAAACCAGAAAACAAGTTTATTTCTCAGGAATTATCATAAAAGCCAATAATGCAAATCCCTGAGCTACTGAATTGCTGTCAGGAGTAAAAACATGTATTTCTGTTTTCTTTTGAAACGTTCTCTACATGAGTTGAACATGGCAATGCTTTTAACATTAACATTTAAATGGACAAGCACGTGGTGAGTGTGTCTCACTGTATACCTACCTGAAGATGCAGAGGATCACAATAGCTGTGGTAAGAGATATGAGGGAAACACTGTGGCCGATGGTGTAGCCAATCTTCACTTGCCAGAAAAACTTGCCCTGACAAACAAAAGCAAAATCGATGCAAGTCACAAAGAAGCTAACTGACACAAAATGTTAAAAGATTTTGAAACTAAATTATTCGTGTCCACTAGTTTTAAGAATCCTGTCCTGATATTTAAAGCGGCTATTCCCAACTTGAGGGTCAGTACATTTATTCAACTACTGTAATTAAGTACAATTTTAAGGTATTTGTACTTTACATGACTGATTCCATGCTATTCTATTTAATGCTTGTACTCTACTACATTCATTTGACAGATACAAACTTTGAATATTAGGATTTTACCAACATGTTCGCACTTTCAACTCGTCAAAGATGGCAGCCCGGTCAGTGGCCCTGAGCTCCAAACTATGACGCTCTACTTACACCCCTAGCATCAGTTTTGCACATGCAGGGCTCTGCCATCAAGTTTATACAACATCCAATTAGATTTCAAAATAAAGCTCGTAGGTTATTTGGGTGGATGAATGTGAAGCTCACTGCTTCATTTCTAGTTATGATCAATTCAAGGTAAAATTAATATGATTGACAACCTTGTTTCTGGCATTAAGAGGATACAAGGTGATGATTTTTTTTACAAGACACACACACACACACACACACATATAGATATATGCTTATATATGCTTGATGAAAATGAGATTAAAAGAATCATGTGGCACACAGAGGTACCAAGAAAGACATCGAATTCCTTTTAGAGTACTTCACCAGCTGGGTCCCTCCTGACTTCTTATGTAGCATACTAATGAGGCCGCCTCTGTGACGCACACAGCAGAGTGGCCACCCAGAAAGCTTTTACCACCCTGTAGTGTCATGGTTTCGGGTTTTGTTTATTTCCTTGTGTTGTGTTCTAGTTTATTTTCTGTGTTTATTTCTTGTTATAGTTTGAGTTTCTTGTTTCCTGT